>CM039514.1:38624196-38744418 GCA_022432975.1 Begonia masoniana
TTTTTGGTTTGAATAGAAAACCAAACTAAAACAACATTTGTAAAGTATTTAGAATTATAACTTATAAGTTCATGTAATAATAAGAAAGGTAATACTATCTCATAACTCACTATTCAAAGACTTATTTATGAAAATAATCTCATAATAATAGATCAATTTAATCTAAAGAATAGCTAGAATTCCTACTCTTCAAAGTAGCCTCATTTTCTTCATGTGTCATACCTCCACAATGAAAGTATCAGTCATGAAATTTCTAATATCAAAAAGAGCTATTTGAAGAAAAGACGTACTTTAATGGTCAAATTTACATTGAATCATTATGTGATTGCTAGTTTCTTTATTAAGCGTGGGGTAACAATGAGGGGATAAGACTCTCAAAGGTTTTTTTTTTTTTTTATTAGATCAGTCCTTTAATAGAGATTATGGCATGTCTTGGATGGAACTCATTCTTTTCTTATAAAATTCTAGAAAAGAAAATCGAAAGGTGAGGTGGAAGTAGTTGTAAGAAGAAATGATTTGGAAGAGAAATTAGCCAAGGGTTCTAGAGTCCATCTTCAATAGTCGATAACATTTTTAATTAAGGGACAAAATATACAGCTACATGGAGATTTTTAGTTGAAAAGTTCTAAAAATGGTATTCTTATTCATTTTTTGTTTTCTTTTGTGACTCTTTCCTTCTCGGTGAAATTTTTTTATGTGAATCATTTTTTTTGTCAATATTTATATTCGGACAAAAAAGTTTGAGGACTAAAAGCTACTATTTCCTCACCATTACTAAAATATGCACCAATAAGTGCTTCCACAACATCAGCCACTACCTTGAATTTTAGTTTTCTATACTCACTAATATAAATTTTTCTCATAATTGAAATGGACTCTTGATTCAAAGAGTATTTGACTTCATTGTGTGAGCCTCATTTCTCGTCTTTGTTTGGATTTAATATTTTGTTTTATTATTGCTGATACTAGTTTTCAAAATAGGTTTTGGAAGCAATAACTACGAAAAAATGCCAAGAGACATTTCACTTGGAATCTCTTGAAACTCTTGGTGATTCATTTCTCAAATATGCAACATGCCAACAACTTTTTCATATGTATCCGAATCATCATGAAGGCCTCCTTAGTGTGAAGAAAGATAGAATTGTATCTAATGCTTCTCTTTGCGAACTTGGATGTAACTCTAAAATTCCGGTATCTTCTTTTTTCATTCTTTGTTCGTACGATTGTTTGCTATCATATTTGATGAAAAATTAGTATTTTATATTTAGAAGCCAAGGGTAGAGGTAATTCTTTTCCTCATAGTTTATTATGCTATACTTCACTGAGAAACTTTCACGAATACTTTCAAACGTTAGTCAAAGCTCCACTGGGTAACGGGGTACTTTCGGTCATCCATATAATATGTGTGTTAATAGAGTCACGAAAAGATTTTCAATGTGATAGGAATCCACCAATCCGTTTTACGTATTCGAGGAAGAATAGACTCCAACCGCAAGATTAGTTATATGTTATGTTTATATGTTGTGTTTATATTATGTTTATATGTTGTGTTATATTTAAGTGAGTCAATTTTAAATAGGAAGTTATAAGGGACAAAGAGGGAAAACCACTTTCAAAGGTGGTTAGGAGAGGTTAGAGGGTGGAGGAAACTACATGTAAGTTGAGGAGGGGAGAAGGAAGGGGGAGGAGAGAAAAGTAAAAGGGAGAGTGGCAGAGACTCTAGAATCTCTCTGTAAATGAATTGTGTGTTGTGAATCCTATGTTAATATATGGTGTTATTATTGTTTTCTCTGATCTTATAGGATTCCTAACATTGGTATCAGAGCGTTGATCCATGACAGGACGAAAACAGGGCCGTAAACAAGTTATGGATGAGGATCTATCCTCAGGGTCTCACGGAGATTTCCGCCAAGAACTAGATGGATTGAAAGACAGCATCGCGCGGCTTCCAGAGTTAGAACGTTCTGTGGCCTTAATGATGGCAAAGTTGGACTCCATCGCCGCTGCCGTGCAGCCATCTCCGCCGAGCCAGTGGGATAAAGGGAAGCAGACGATCGGTGACGCGCCAGCGGACCATTCTGGTCACGGCGAAGCATCTCGAGTCAGTAACAGAGACGATGGGTGGAAGGATGAACACTTCAGTCGTCGCATGGAGATGCCTATTTTTCCGGTGATAATCCAGATGATTGGGTCTTTCGAGTGGAGCGTTTCTTTACGCTTCAGTCATTAACGGAGGCCGAAAAACTTCATTGGATCGCGGTTCATTTGGAGGGCGAAGCATTGGCGTGGTTTCAATGGGAAGATCGTCGTCGGCCATTCCATAGTTGGCTTGATTTTCGTTCTTTGTTGCTGGATCGTTTTCGGACTTCGTTGGAGGGCACTCTTTCAGAACAATTTCTTCAGTTGAAACAGAGTGGGTCAGTCCGAGAGTATAGGCAATTATTTGAACGGACTGCTTCTCATTTTTTTCAGACGTTCCCGAACATTTATTGGAAGCGCAGTTTATGACGGGATTGCAACCGGTGATTCGGGCTGAACTGTTGGTTCTCCGACCGCTCGGTCTCGGCCAACTGATGTTAACAGCACAAAGGGTAGAAGACAAACACCATTTGTTGCAGACAATTGGGCCGGGTTTGGGTGTGAGAGGAGCGGCCCAGGCCAAGCACTTTCAAGCCCATTCATCTTTTTCTAGTACAACTCCAGTGAACCCAAACCCTCTGCAGCCTTCAGGCCGAGTGCCTTTATCTCCGCCGGTGAGTACCACTTCAACGTTTTCCAAAACCGGTACCATCAATTTTCCATCTCGGTCGACTTCCTCTTTTCGGCGTCTATCTGATGCTGAACTACTTCAAAAACGGGAAAAAGGTCTATGTTATAGATGCGATGAACGTTTTCAACCGGGGCATCGTTGTAAATCGAAGAACCTTCAAGTTTTACTCTGTCAAGATTTGACGAAGTTCCAGAGACATCGGACTCCAGTGAGGTCCTTGAATTCGCCGATGAACCACCGATCACAGCTACTGAAGTTGCTCAACTTTCTATAAATTCGATGGTGGGATTTTCTTCGTCTGATTCGATGAAGCTTCAGGGCAGTATCTTGGGTCAGCCGGTTGTTGTCCTCATTGACAGTGGAGCTACTCATAATTTTATTTCTTGCTCTGTCATTGAGCAATTACAGATTCCGGTAGATCCTCACAGCCACTTTGAGGTGATGACTGGCACAGGCAGTAAGGTTCGAAGTGAGGGTATTTGTCGATCCATTTCACTCCATTTTCCTGAATTGATGATCGTAGAGGATTTTTTTCCTTTGGATTTAAGCAGTGCTGATGTAATCTTGGGATTTAAATGGTTGAAAGCTCAAGAAGAAATGCGAATCAAATGGGGAGCGCTTACCATGACATTTGCTGTGCAAGGGAAACAAATACACTTGCAAGGGGATCCGAGTTTGGGCAGATCATTGGTGTCCTTTCATTCTTTGATTAAACAGTTTAAAATTGGCGATGCTGGTTTATTGTTAGCATTACAAGGTATGGCTGCCCCACCGTGTTCTCAAGAGTGTTCACCAGAGATAGCCACTATTTTACACTCTTTTCAGGATGTGTTTCATATGCCGCCAGGGCTACCGCCTCCACGAGCCTTAGATCATCAAATTATACTAGCCAGTGGTACGGCTCCAGTGTGTGTTAGACCTTATCAATACCCCCACATTCAAAAGAATGAGATTGAGAAACTGGTGGGTGAAATGTTAGCGGCTGGTATCATTCAACCAAGCGTTAGCCCTTTCTCCAGCCCAGTTATTTTGGTCAAGAAAAAGGATGGTAGTTGGCGCTTTTGTGTCGACTATAGAGCATTGAACAAGGTTACAATTCCGAATAGATTTCCTATTCCTAGAGTTGATGAGTTGTTGGATGAATTGTATGGTGCAACCATTTTTTCCAAACTTGATCTTAAATCAGGATATCATCAAATATGGGTAAAATTAGAAGATGTCCCAAAAACGGCTTTTCGAACACATGAAGGCTATTATGAATTCTTAGTGATGCCCTTTGGGCTTACTAATGCGCCATCCACGTTCCAAGCTTTGATGAATCAGTTGTTTAAACAGTTTTTGCGACGTTTTGTTTTGGTTTTCTTTGATGATATTCTTATATATAGCAAAGACGCTGAACAACATGTACAACACCTTCGAACAGTCCTTGCTGTTTTACAAGAGCATCAATTATATGCCAATTCCTCCAAATGTTTCTTTGCTTTATCACAGTTGGAATATTTGGGCCATATAATTTCTGGTGAGGGGGTGGCAGTTGATCAGTCTAAGATTGAAGCGATGTTATCTTGGCCTAGGCCACGTACTTTGAAGGAGCTCCGGGGTTTTCTCGGTTTAACTGGCTATTATCGACGCTTTGTGGCCGGTTATGGTAAGATAGCATTTCCACTTACATCTCTCCTTAAGAAAGATGCCTTTCACTGGTCGGAGGCAACTGAAACTGCTTTTCAGCAACTTAAAAAAGCAATGACTTCAGTACCTGTTCTTGCTTTACCTGATTTCTCCAAGACTTTTGTCTTGGATACTGATGCTTCTGGCATTGGCATTGGAGCCGTCCTCATGCAAGGTGGTAGGGTCATCGCTTTCTTCAGCCAAGCATTATCTCCTCGTGCTCAATTGGAATCAGTATATGAAAGGGAATTGCGAGCCATTGTTTTGTCGATTCTTAAATGGCGCCCTTACTTACTTGGTCGTCATTTTATTGTTCGCACTGATCAGCGTAGCCTCAAGTACCTAATGGAGCAACGCTTAGTGAATCCGGAGCATCAAAAATGGTTGACAAAAATTATGGGGTATGACTTTGAGATTCAATATCGTGCCGGATTGGAGAATAAGGCTGCTGATGCTTTATCTCGTAGAGTTAATATCACTTCCTTAGCTACTTTATCATTTACGACCATTTTGCCTTGGCAAGAAATTCATGATGAGATTGTTGGTAACAAAGAACTGTCTCTTGTTTTATCTCAACTCCACCAAAATCTTGAGACCAAACCGGGATATTCTTTACAGAATGGTCGGTTGTATTATAAAGGACGTCTGGTTTTAGCCTCCAATTCCGCTTTAATTCCAGTGTTGCTCCGAGAATTCCATGGTTCAGTTGTGGGCGGTCATTCAGGTGGGTTTAAAACTTACCAGAGAATCGCTGCCGAATTCTTTTGGAAAGGATTACGTAATGATGTTAAAAAATTTGTAGCCTCTTGCGATGTATGCCAGCGTAATAAATATCAATCTTTGTCTCCGGCGGGTCTTCTTCAACCACTACCGATTCCGACATTAATTTGGAATGATATTTCTATGGATTTTATTGAAGGCTTGCCTCGTTCCAAAGGTTATGACACTATTATTGTAGTTGTTGATCGCTTAAGTAAGTACGCCCATTTTATAGCGCTTAAACATCCCTTTACAGCTCAATCTGTGGCTGCGAAATTTATTACTGAAGTGGTTCGTTTGCATGGATTTCCACGTTCGATTGTTAGTGACCGTGATAAAGTCTTTCTCAGCAATTTTTGGAAGGAGCTTTTTCGGTTGCAAGGTACAATCTTACAATATAGTTCTGCTTACCATCCGCAAACTGATGGCCAGACAGAGGTGGTGAATCGTTCATTGGAGACTTATTTACGTTGTTTTGCTTCTGACAAACCTACGTCTTGGGTTAATTGGCTTGCATGGGCTGAATTTTGGTACAATACATCTTTTCATACGGCTATTCAGATGTCTCCCTTTAAAGCTGTTTATGGTCGTGAACCTCCACCTTTGATTCGAGTGGGGACGGGTAATTCAGTGGTTCAATCCATTGAAGATTTATTGCAAGAAAGGGATGCTATTATCACGGAGTTACATTCTCATCTTTCTCGAGCCCAAGCACGTATGAAAGAGATTGCTGATGGCAAACGGCGAGATATTCATTTTAATGTAGATGACTGGGTGTTCCTGAAGTTACAACCTTATCGGCAACGATCATTGGGTAAGAAGCGCAACGAGAAACTCAGCCCTCGTTTCTACGGCCCTTATCAGGTTCTAGCGAAGGTGGGACAAGTGGCTTACAAATTGCGCTTACCTGACAATTCTACAATTCATAATGTGTTTCACGTTTCTCAATTGCGAAGAGCCATTGGGGACACAAGTGTTTCTACTATCTTACCCTCTACTATATCGGAGGATATGGAGCTTCTTGTAGAACCGGAGTTGGTGTTGAATATTCGACCAAGTACAGATCGTGTTCCTGCTCGCGGTGAAGTCCTTATTAAATGGAAAGGGCTACCTACGGAGGAAGCTACATGGGAGTTCTTTGACATCATTGTGGCTCAATTTCCACATTTCAACCTTGAGGACAAGGTGAAAGTTTGGGCGGCGGGTATTGATAGGAATCCACCAATCCGTTTTACGTATTCGAGGAAGAATAGACTCCAACCGCAAGATTAGTTATATGTTGTGTTTATATGTTGTGTTTATATTATGTTTATATGTTGTGTTATATTTAAGTGAGTCAATTTTAAATAGGAAGTTATAAGGGACAAAGAGGGAAAACCACTTTCAAAGGTGGTTAGGAGAGGTTAGAGGGTGGAGGAAACTACATGTAAGTTGAGGAGGGGAGAAGGAAGGGGGAGGAGAGAAAAGTAAAAGGGAGAGTGGCAGAGACTCTAGAATCTCTCTGTAAATGAATTGTGTGTTGTGAATCCTATGTTAATATATGGTGTTATTATTGTTTTCTCTGATCTTATAGGATTCCTAACACAATGACGCTTAGAATGAATGTTAAACATTTGTTCTGCATACCACTGAATCCATCCATTAGATTGGATATTACACTATCTATTTGACTCATCATGTGTGCTTATTGGTCATTTAGAATTTTTAAAGTTTAAAATTTGGCACGGTAATTGATTTTGAATCAAATTTTTAGCATGTAAATAATTTTTCTTGTTCATCTCTTTTGCAGGGTTTCATCCGCAACGAACCTTTTGATCCTAAAATGTGGATCATTCCTGGATACAAAAGTAAAACATACACTTTGAATCAAGAGGCTCTTTCAATTACGAGAAAAATTTATATTAGAGAGTATAGAAAATTAAAATTCAAAGTAGTGGCCGATGTTGTGGAAGCACTTATTGGTGCATATCTTAGTAACGGTGGGGAAATAGCGGCTTTGGTCTTCATGAGTTGGATTGGTATACAAGTTGATTTCAAAATTACACCTTATGAAAGGTCATTCGATGTGCAGCCGGATAAATTTGTCAATGTTAAACATCTAGAATCCCTACTAAACTATTCGTTCCAAGACCCCTCCTTTCTTGTAGAAGCGCTTACGCATGGTTCTTACATGCGTCCTGAGATTCCAAGATGTTACCAGGTTATTTCCATAAAATTTTATTTCATCAAAGACTATCTCGTTGACCACATTTAAACATTTTTTTCATTGGTTGATAAATTACTATGTTGTTGAATATTATTAAATAAGTAATAGAATTTATAAAATTGTTGAATGAAAGGTCTTAGTTCAAGTTCTTCCTCATTTAAAATTTATAAATGTCATTTTTTTATTCACATAAAAGGGAGTTGAGGAAAGCTATAATTTAAATATTTTGAGTTGTGAGTTTTTATTGCGAGTTTATCCGAATTACTTTGGAATTATTTTTTGCTGTCTTTTTAATGCTATATAATTTTCGTTGTGCAGAGGCTAGAATTCTTGGGAGACTCGGTTTTAGATTATCTAATTACAACGTATTTGTTCAAAAAATATCCCGGATTGTCTCCTGGGTTCTTAACTGACATGAGGTCTGCTAGTGTGAATAACGATTGCTATGCCTGTTCTGCAGTTCAAGCGAACCTACATAAACATATACTTCATTTTTCACATGATCTACATAAGCATATTGCTGCAACTCTTAGCAATTTTGAGAAGATATCTTCAGAATCTACATTTGGATGGGATTCCGAATCTACTTATCCAAAGGTTTGTCGGCTTTCAAATTCGAAATCTTACTTTATTCAAACAAACTCAGCAATTAATGGCAATTAATATCTAATTATTTTGAATACAGTGGATTAATATTTAGAAATATGGATATTTCTCTTAGAACTTACTCATACCTCTAGTTTTTCTGTAATGTGAACAAAATAAGAGGTAGAATAATTTATTTTTTTGGTGATTTTTTCTTAAATAGGTGTTAGGAGATGTTATAGAGTCATTGGCAGGTGCAATTCTTGTCGATTCAGGGTACAATAAGGAGGTTGTTTTTCGAAGCATTAGGCCGCTATTAGAACCCCTAATCACACCCGAAACCATCCGTTTTCATCCCGCAAGAGAACTGACTGAACTTTGCCAAAAACACGGCTTCATCATGGAAAAACCCGTCAAATCTCGTGTCGATGGAGTCTGCTCCGTCACAATAGAGGTTAAAGCCAAAGGGATAGTATTTAAGCATTCTTCAACATCTCAAGATAAGAAGGCTGCCAAGAAATTTGCCTGCAAAAAGGTTTTGTTGAATCTCAAGGAATCAATCCTCAGATAGGTTGTGAAATATTAAGATTGTCTGAGATTTTGGTTGAGATTGGCTGTTTTTTGGTTGAACTGTCCGGTCGTTGGTAGAGATGGGTTTTTGCTCGATTTCGGCTTCAATTTTAAGATTCGATTTGTGCAGCAACTGTAATGTAATTCTTTTCAAATGTGTAAAAGGATGGTCATAAGCTATGAGATTGAAAAAGTTTTTGTTCTCTTATTTATTGTCACACATTATAAAATCACATGGTTTGAGCTTCAAATTGATTTTGAATCTCATATCTTAAATGTAATTTGCGAAAATAAAAAATTTAAATTAGGGTGATTGAATAATTAAGTTTGGAAATAGTGAGTTATTCAGCTATAATATTAGAAAAGTGCTATTTATTATGAAAAATAAATAAATAATTATTTTTTTCCAAAAACAAATCCCTTTTCGGGGCAAGAGTTGGATATCATAAAAGGCAGTCTCACATCTCAATTTACTTAATTTGATCACATTTTTATGGGCAACAATATCACTGCATATTTATCAATATTCACCCTTTTGCTCCTCGATTTGGTTTAGTTAAATCGAAACTGATCTTCGTATACAAACGTGCTACAAAAATGTTAATTTTAACTATGAAGATTTAGAAAAATGATGCTGAAGAAGGCTAAAATTGCAAATATACCCAGCCAAAATCAAAATAAAATATCATCCAATGTTGTTTTGTTCGTTGTGGTAGTGTATATGGCCATTCCATCACTTAGGAACTACTCGAGACCACTCCTTTTGGGTGGACAAGAACAGCTGAATCCAGCAAAGTGTGTACTCTCCAAAGAAAGAGGGACTCAAGTAAAGTGTTGATTATCTAAACAAATATTGCATGCACGAGTTTGTTTAAACTATGCTTGATGCTCTAATTCGAGACGTCAAATCACTCTAATCTTACGTACTGATATATCGTTCATTTATTGTGCAATAATTAATATATACCATAAACAATTACCATAAACAATCACTCATTTAAAATGTATAACATGAATAAAATATCGAAGAAAACAATCTGAAGCAAATACTGGAATAACACGATAACATTTTCGATAATAATACTCGATGAAGATGCTAAATAAAGAGCTTCTCCACCTTTTACGAGCACATTGTCTTTTCCAACAGTTCCTGCAGTTCTCCACTTTTATATGCCTCTGGAAAAAACAAACCAAGTTCTTCCTTCATAAAACTTGCCGTCAAATTAATGAAATATGAAATAGACAAGACAGAAAAAAGCACGTATCAAGAAGTTCAAACAACATCATATTTAGCGCGGCTGAAATAAAAATTAATTATTTGCATAATTTTTGAAATTTTGTCTATAAAATACACATGATATAGGGTTGTTCTTTATTTGGACTTTTCTTCTAGGGAAAGAAATTTGTGAACATATTAGCTTTTTTTAGATCAAGAGTGACAAATGTAGCTCATTTTACTAGAAGACTCCTTTCTTATTTCATAATTCAATACAAAATAACATTGATAATAAGACATTACAGACATTGCTGCGTTCAATGAGACTCGTTGTTCTTCTTCAAAATGTCAATCATACTTTTAAATAACCATATACAATGATCACTACTTTTATATTATTGCTTCCAATTTTGACCTTTGCTTTGTTAATATCACGATTTATCATAGTTAAAGTGTCGTTTTGATTTCTTTTGACCATATGTTCATTAGAAAAGACTTTAATTGTATCAAACAATTAATCTGTGATAGAAATTAACCTAATCAGAACATCAGGAGATCATTTTTTCCTTAAAAAAGAGCAACATAACCGGAATCAGTCAAGAAGGATCTCCAAAAATCTAAACAAAGTATTAACGTTGCTCACTGATTAGAAGTGACACATGAAGAATTCATATACTTACCTACAGTGATGTCACAACCACCAAAGAACTCTCCATCAATATAAAGCTGAGGAAAGGTCGGCCAGCTAGAATATTCCTTCAACCTTGTCTTACAATCTCGTTCTCTAATATGTTCATGGTCTCAAAAGGTACATTTATAGACTTCAAGATTTGCACAACAGTGTTTGAGAATCCACATTGTGGAAAATCTTTAGTTCCCTTCATAAAAAGTATCACTTTGTGTGAAGTTACAACTTTGTCCAAAGTAGTCTTCAGCTCCGGTGTTAATGCTGCAAAACACACAGAACCAGCATAGAAGTTCAGACAAAATGCATGCTTGGAGACAAACGGTGTCATTTAGTTTCATTGAAAACCACTTAGAGTTTGGAGGAAGGTCTGGTCCATGATCTTTCTTCCCAGCCATTACTAGCTAATGAAGCCTCTTGTTTTTCTTTTATAAATATTTGTAAGAAGAGACTTCAAAGTAGAATATGACAGAAGTAAATTTCATATCTAGCAAACTCTTGTAAATTGTCCTTCTTTAAGGATAGAGGTATTGAGAGTAAATTCAAAGCCCCAAGCTATTCTCTAGAAAGCATGAGAATATAGACATATAAAACCACTGCACGAATCTCTTAATCTAATTTTGTGCTAACCATCCTTGGAAATAATTGCTCTTTAAATATTTTGCAACTTTGTTGCCTTTAGTGTAATTTGAATTTGTAAGAAGTATCTCCCACCACATTGGTCACATATGGTACAAACAAATTACTCACAAGAGACCGACAGATCTCAAAAGCTATAGAACAATTAATTTATTGACCATTGATTACCAACAACACAATCATAACCGACGTGCCTATCCATTTTTTTTAGTCAGCGATCAAAAAGTGTATTGTTTGAGTAAATATAAGTGTATGGAAGTACTGATGTACAAAACAAAAAACAAGCTAAAAAAATGCCGAATACCTCAAAGGCAATGAAAGTCAAACACTATGATCTTTCCCACCAAAAAAAAAAAAAATGTCTAAAATTCTCACTATTACAAGACTCATAAAAAATCACATCATTCGTATCGTTCCAAATTCATCAAAACATGCAGAAGGGAACGAGCTTGGGTTCTCTTTTCTTTTCCACAGACCCAATGCCCTCCACTCTACCAACAAACTCCTAATCGAATGAGAAATCACCCAACACATACCAAGCTACTCTCACTTCCAGGACCATAAAAACTATGCTACCTTGCAATACAAAAAAGTTGATTCACATCCTCCTCTTCCTACAAGCACAAAGTATGAATAGAGAAACCTCTCCTTGATTATCCATAAAAAGAAAAGCCTCCTGAAATGATAATGAGCTTGAGCAAAAGAGCTCGGAAAAATTCTATTCAGTATTTTTGTTACCTGTTTCTTGAGGCATACGAAGATGTACATCAAAGCAATTTTTTCAACATTTTATTTCTTTTTATGTTTTGCTCTATCATCCCTAAGCATGTCATGACTTTTATGTTCCTTCTAATCTTGTCTTCCCTTCATGCTTATCACCCTTCCAATTCAAAACATCATCGAACCACTTCAGGAAAAATAATTATAGCGAATGAAAATTTATCAATTGATCGAAAATAAAAACCGGTCTTTAAGACTAATTTCAGTTCACTTCGACCACAAAAAAAAAAAAAAAAATTGAACATAAAATACTCTCGACCCAAAAACCAAAATATACCTCAATCAGATAGAACACTTCAAAGAGAGCTCTAAAGGCTAAAGCACCATTTAAATAAATTACGAACAGAGAAGAAACTACGGAGAGATAATCCGATTAAAAAACGGGAGCTAAGAAATTTCACCTGATAAGCAACGATAGGACCCCCTATTCGTCCTGGACTTCAATCCGTATCCAAATTTTCGGTTCTGTGCAAGACTGAAGGTATTGTGGTTCTGAGAGTGGATTCGTGTAAAGGCAAGAGGAAGAAGCCTAGAACTAGCTGATTTTCTAGCATTCGTCTGGGCTGACCTCAAGGACGAAGAAGAAGAAGAAGAGGAGGAAGATGCTACGGGCTGAAAGGCACCAATACACGACATTTTTGCTTCCCTTGGGAGTCAACCAGCGTCTTCTTCGGTTCTTCCTACTTTCAGATTGAGTTGTGAGAGAAAACGCAGAGAGGAGAGAGATGGCGTGTGTTAATTGTTGCAGAATGGAGTATCAGGAAATCTAGTACTCAAGAAAAAAAGAAATTTACAACTTTATAAATGAAATTACCAACATATCCTCCCCTCAACAGATTGATCTATTTTGATTTTTTATTTAAGTTGAAGATTCATCTATTGACAGAATTTAGACCATGTTGGACAAGTTGGGTTCGATTTTTGTGTTGATTTTCGGATTTGGCTGAGTTTTCTAGTTTAGAACGATTTTAGGTTTGACTTTTCACAATTTTAAGTCGGTATTTGCTTAGATTAAGTTTTGATTTGTGCTTATGATTTTTTTCTTAAAAATCAAATCTCTCTCTCCATAGATTAGGAGGAGGAGGAGAAGAGGATGTTTAAATTCTTGAAGGAAGTGGTGGTTGGATCCCGTGCCGGACCCAAAGATCTTCCTTGCAACATTGGAGATCCTTATCTCGCTTCTGCAGCACCTCCAAGGTTTTTATTTGTTTTGAGTTGATTTGATTGTTCTTCGGTGTTTATGATACTAGAATATGTGTTTGTACGTGTAATTGTGAATTAAGTTTGGTTATCCGTATTTTGGGTTTGATGGTAGTACAATGGTCGTGGTTTTTAAGCGTTTTCGGAATATTGTTGCTTTGAATTTTCGGACCATTGCGTGATTTTTTTTCAGCGTACTAGATAATCATTGAATTGGTACCTGAATTTGTAATTCATAAGTACATTTTTTATTTTATTTATTTTTATAGCATGTAACATGTAACGGTGCTTCATATAGTTTTACCTCAGCTTTTTGGTCTCTAAGATAATTTAACCAATGAGAGTATGGTCAATGCGTCGAGATGGCCCTATAACTATAGGGCAACCCCTTGTGGCCTTGTGTAGGCTGATAAAAGTTTTGATTCATTTGGTTCTTACTAAATTTCAATATATCTTTAAAACCAAGCTATGCTGGAAAGTGATAAATTCTTAAAATTTCTTCCCCTAGAATTTGAGTGATGCTTGGCCTTTTGTTTTATAACATGAGTTGGCGAGTCATGGCACGTTAATATTTGGCTATGCTGTAGTCTATCTGACACGACCCGAGATGAAGACTAACAGAAACGTCAGGTTAAACGATCAACTTCAGGGAGGTCCACCATTTAACCTAAGGCTGAGTGCGAAAGATTTTAGCAACGATCCAGAACCACTTCAAAGAAACAAATGTGAGAGTACAAATAATAGTATAAATACAGAAAAAAAATAAAATAACTACATGTCAATATCCAGTACAATCTCTAATATAATCTTACTCGTTACAAATGTAGGAATGAAAAAAAAAACGGAAGAACTACAATGCCTCCGACGCTGATCCCAAACAATTCTTCTTTCTTTTTTCTTTACCTGAAGAGGGAAAAGTCGTTGGAGTGACTGACAAACTCAGTATAGGACGTTATACCTAACACTATCGTATGATGCATGCCCGTAGAGAATCAAGACGCAGTTTTATTGGTATTCTATTCTTTCTTATTTAAATCGATTGATGGCTAGCTTTTAAAGAACAAAATATAAGAGTAGTTGTATTAAAAGTATGTTTAACTCAACCATACTATCATTCATAGTCAGGGTACATGAAAAAGGGAAGTCATACAAGGATTATCATAATAGACTTATCAACCAGGAGGGACTCAATAACTGTAGGATCGAGATTGTCTAAGAAGGGGGTGAATTAGACCTTTTTAAAATTATTAATCTAACTGCAAACCAACACACCAATAAAAATAACAGAGAGAGAGAGAAAACCCAACACAAGAGTTTTTACGTGGTTTGGCCAAAACCTGCCTACATCCACGCTTCAAGGTTCCCCCTTGAAGATCCTTAACCTTCTCCTCACGAGAATAAACAGATCGAAATTCCGGGCTCCGATCAACTGCCTTTTACAGATCTGGATTGTTCTTCACGGGCGACAATCCACTGCCTTATACAGATTTTGAGTTTGTAACAATCAACACAATCTAAACTCCCTCAAAGATTAAATCTCAAGTTTAGGTTCGAGAGGAGTAGATGAAACTTTTCAGAGTATGATAAAAATTCACAAGTTAGGGCTCAAGAATAAAATTCGCAAAAGTTGTTCCTTCGTGCTCTAACCTCGGCTTAAATACTCTGTCTCATTTTTGCTTCACAGACTTGAATACTTCTTTCTTCAAATGGAAAAAAAGTTACCGTTGGGAAGCATCCGTACTCAAGCAGATATCCGTTGCATCTGAAATTGCTGTTCGTCGTCGCCATTAATTGTGACGACTCCTCTTTCAACGACCACTGTGAGGACCACCCATTCTCCGCGGATCCTGGGGCTGACCTGGGCCGGAGGTGGGTAAAGCTCCGCGGATCCTGGGGCTGACCTGGGCCGGAGGGTTCTATCGTTGAAAGAGGGGCCGTTACGAACCCACATCGCTTGGGGAAGTACATGGAAATGAAACATATGTAAGAGATCCCTCCTTAGATAGCAAGACGCGTTTTGGAGCTCAATTGACAACGGATCCCATAAGAACTCCGAAGTTAAGAGGGCTTCGGCGAGAGTAATTCCAGGTTGGGTGACCTTCCGGAAAGTGTTCTCGCCAAACAAAGTCGTGAGGGGAGGATATTGGGCTGCGGCCCAATCCCCAGAGCGGACAATATCTTGCTGGGATGAGGGGTCGTTACAAATGGTATCAGAGCCTGTACCCAACCGGAAATGTGGCCAACGAGGACGTTGGGCCCCCAAGGGGGGGTGATTGTGACGACTCCTCTTTCAACGACCACTGTGAGGACCACCCATTCTCCGCGGATCCTGGGGCTGACCTGGGCCGGAGGGTTCTATCGTTGAAAGAGGGGCCGTTACGAACCCACATCGCTTGGGGAAGTACATGGAAATGAAACATATGTAAGAGATCCCTCCTTAGATAGCAAGACGCGTTTTGGAGCTCAATTGACAACGGATCCCATAAGAACTCCGAAGTTAAGAGGGCTTCAGCGAGAGTAATTCCAGGTTGGGTGACCTTCCGGGAAGTGCTCTCGCCAAACAAAGTCGTGAGGGGAGGATATTGGGCTGCGGCCCAATCCCCAGAGCGGACAATATCTTGCTGGGATGAGGGGTCGTTACATTAATGTTCTAGAGTTAAAGCTGAAAACGACGTCACTGTAGCTTCGCGCTAACTTTGAATTCTGGTGGAAGACAATGTTGTTTTAGTCTTAAACCGCCATCGGAGGATGCAACTTCAAAATGTTGAACCGGCATAGGATGATGAATCTTTAAACGCTGAACCGGTGTTTGATGAGAAAACATTAAACGTTATCGGATGATGAAGTTTTAGACGTCTTCCGCCTTTGTCGTTTAGTGAGCGTAGGATGTCTTATTGAAGTCTTCCGCCCTTGTCGTCTAGCGAACGTAGGATGTCTTCTTGAAGTCATCCGCCTTTGTCGTCTAGCGAGCGTAAGATATCTTCTTGAAATCATCCGCCATTGTCGTCTAGCGAGCGTAGGATATCTTCATTTATCTCATCCGCCTTTGTCGTTTAGCGAGCGGTGGAGTTCTTCATTTCTCATCCGCCTTTGTCGTTTAGCGAGCGGTGGAGTTCTTCATTTCTCATCCGCCTTTGTCGTTTAGCGAGCGGTGGAGTTCTTCATTTATCTCATCCGCCTTTGTTTAACGATTTTTCAGCCCTGTTAAAATAACTATACAGCTCTGTATACGTAAACCGCATTCATTAGATAACTAAAATACATTTTTCAAGGGTATTTCCAACAGATTAAAATTCTTGCATAATTCATTATTCTCATTTAATAAACATAATCAAATTACATATTTACCATTCAAAAACATCATCAAAAACTTAGTTAGACTTAAACACTAATTAAGTCAACAATAACCACTCAACCCTAGGCCATCGCGGACACACGCACAAGAGCACACCAGGAATGTGATGATCCGAATGGACACGTATGAGGAGGAACCACCCAGTGCTCCACGAATCCCGAGTGGGACTTAGGTCGGAGGGTGACGTGCTGGGTTAAAACTCTGCGGATCCCGAGTTGGACTTGGGCCGGAGGGTTCGATCGTAAAAAGGGGAGTCGTCACAATCCCACATCGCTTGGGAAAGTATGTGGAAATGAAACATATGTAAGGAGATCCTCCCAAAATAGTAAGACGCGTTTTGGAGCACAATTGACAACGGATCCCATAAGAACTCCGAAGTTAAAAGTGCTTCGGCGAGAGTACTACTAGGTAAGGTGACCGACTGGGAAGTCCTCGCCAAACAAAGCCGTGAGGGGAAGATATTGGGCCGCGACCCAATCCCCAGAGCGAACAATATCTTATTGGAAAAAATGGTCATTACAAATGGTATCAGAGCCTGTACCAACATATCCTCCCCTCAACAGATTGATCTATTTTGATTTTTTATTTAAGTTGAAGATTCATCTATTGACAGAATTTGGACCATGTTGGACAAGTCGGGTTCGATTTTTGTGTTGATTTTCGAATTTGGCTGAGTTTTCTAGTTTAGAACGATTTTAGGTTTGTTTTTTCACAATTTTAAGTCGGTATTTACTTAGATTAAGTTTTGATTTGTGCTTATGTTTTTTTCTTAAAAATCAAATCTCTCTCTCCATAGATTAGGAGGAGGAGAAGAAGAGGATGTTTAAATTCTTGAAGGAAGTGGTGGTTGGATCCAGTGCCGGACCCAAAGATCTTCCTTACAACATTGGAGATCCTTATCCATCCGTTTGGGGCTCTTGGACTCACTTTCGCGGCACCTCCAGGGTATTTGTTTTGAGTTGATTTGATTGTTCTTCGATGTTTATGATACTAGAATATGTGTTTGTATGTGTAATTGTGAGTTAAGTTTGGTTATCCGTATTTCGGGTTTGATGCTAGTACAATGGTCGTGGTTTTTAAGCGTTTCCGGAATATTGTTGCTTTGAATTTTTGGACCATTGCGTGATTTTTTTTAGCGTACTGGATAATTATTGCGGGTTAAGTTGATTTAATTTTGAAAGATGTTGGAGTTTTTGTTAGAATTTGATTGTTCAAAATGAGAAGTTACTTGTGGCTCGAGAGGATCCTGGGTGTAATAGAACTTGTGAACATAGTTAACGGTTGTTGATAATTATGGGGTAATATTAAGTTTACCTTCTAATTCTACATTCTAAAGTTATCTCTTGACGTGACGCTCATTAATTGACGCAATTAATGTTTTATTTTAACTATTTATAATTTATCTTAATCAATGACATTGTGAACCCTAAAACCCAAGGCGTGTTAAGTCGGGAATGTCTAGCATTAAACCAATTATTACGTCAATTAATGAATGACATGTAAACGGCCTGCCAAGAGGAAATATGAAAGTGTAAAATTAAATGGTAAACCAACGTTACTCGTAATTAAATTATTGAATAGCCAATTGTGGTTGAGCATGTGCTCTATTACATTTATACTCGAGAAAAATTTCCCCCCTTAATACGTAGGTTTCTTTTAAAACAAATTCAATGAGAACAAGCTGATATCTTTGTAAAGTGATTTATTTTATAGTCGTACTATTTGCTTTTTAGGTTAGGCATCCGAATGCCTTGTCATTTCTTCACAGCTCTGAGGTTGAATCCTTTGATGGCTCTACGACAAAGGTGAACATCTATATCGTGACCGAACCTGTTATGCCACTCTTAGAAAAGATTTAAGGAACTAGGTCTAGAAGGTACACAAAGGTATAACAATCTGCTCATCTCTCTTAGCCAATTCCTTTTGCTTTTATAAATGATTGACTATAGTTGTTAATATTGTTTAAAATGCATTTTCATTTCTTTTTTTCTTTTTTCAAACGAGTGGCATGCTTTTCAAGTCACAGCAAAGATGGTTACTCGAGTAGTTAAAAAAAGAGATGAAAAAAAGAAATAGTAAGCTAGAGATGGTTATTTGAATTGCCAGGTTGAACTGGATGGAAATTTATTCTGCTCTTTCTTGCTTGCTCAGTGATAGGAAAAAAACTTAGCTTGAGATTGATTGGGACTTGCAAGAAATACTTGACAAGGATACGGAAAAACATCATGGATAAGGCTTTTGACTCATTGCGAGAGGTGGACCTCATGGTTATCGAATTTAATATTTCTTTGGACAGCGGAGCTTCTAATTCTCTCGACTTTCTTTCAAATTGGTTGTTTTTCCCTTAAGGAAAAAACAAAGGTTCTTCTTGTAGGATCGTTATTGTCTAAGAGGGGGGTGAATTAGACTTATTAAAAATTATTTTCTTAATCTAAACGTTTTCTCTCTTGTATGCAATTACTAAATTAATAGCAAACACACAGGAAAAAACAAAGTAAAAGATAGAGAGAAATTTGATACCGTAGTTTTTAACGTGGTTCGGCCAAACTTGCCTACGTCCACGCTCCAAGGCTCCCCCTTGAAAATTCTTTTCTTCTCCTCACGAAAAAACAAGATCAAACTTCCTGGGCGTCGATCTACTGCCTTTTACAACTCATGATTGCTCTTCACAGGCGACAATCTACTGCTTTTACACTTTAACATAATGGATAAAGATTTACAGCACAGACTACACTCTCACAAATATCAAATCTCCAGTTAAATTGATGAGAGGTGTAGGAAGAATAACAGAGTATCACTAAATCTTTTTGCGTATTAGAGTTCAGAGAGAATTTCAGCAAAAGTTGTTCTCCCGAGCTTCTTTCTTTTATTTATACTCTGTCTGTAATCGGCTTCAGATCTCGAAGGCTTCTCATCTGAATATGGAAATAGCCATTGGAGAAATATCCGTACATAGACAGCAAGCCGTTGCGTTCTGAAGTCACTTTCGTTCGTTGCCATTAATGGTCTGGAGTTAAAGCTCTGGACGAGTGTCACTGTTGCTTCGCGGTATTTTAAATATTAGTGTTGGCGGAAAAAGTAAGTGAACTGCCTTTGGTAGATGTAACTTTACAATGCTTGAACTGCCATCGGTAGATGTAAGTGGTACGTCACTTTCTTCTGCAGGTAGATGACATTCTTTGCTATGCAGCCGAAAGATACTGTTCAGCGGTGGATGATGTCTTTGAAATACCAGCGGTGGATAACAAGTCTGGCGGAAGACAATCAACTGATAAAAGATATATTGTCGTGCTAGCGGTAGAAGTCTTCGGAAGACTCTGCCAGCGGTAGATGTAAACTTTGTCGTTTTGCTAGCGGTAGAAGTAAACTTTGGAAGACTCTGCCAGCGGTAGATGTAAACTTTGTCGTTTTGAGCCGTAGAAGTCTTCACTTCTACTTCGGTGGATATGCAATACTTTATCAGTTTTAGCCCTGTTTTGCTATCAAACCTTGAACACTTAACCAGATTTGTTAAACAACTAAAATATCTTTTTCAAAGGGTATTTTTACTTAAAAGCTAGAGAAAAATATAATGAGGTCAAAATTCAATTTATTAATCAACTGATTAATCTCATCACCATAATTCATTAATCTCACATATTTAACTTAATCAAATTACACTTCTTAAAACATATCATCAAAAATATCGTTAGACTTAAAAATTATTTAAGTCAACACTTCTTAGGGAAAAAATGTTTGGATCTTGAAGACGCTGTGGTTTTGTAAAATTTGAAAACGTTGCATGGTGATTAGAAAGATTTTATGATAAGATTCTAGACTTTTTGTCTTCAGTTTCAACTGATTGTCCTCTGTATTTTTTTTTCTGCTACTTTTTAAACAATATATGCTGCTACCAATCTTGAGACAATCATTATTATAATTGACCACATTTCAAAAAGTAGATATCTATTATCAAATATGGTAAATCTTTGAACAAATTGACGATGGCAGGGATGAGTATTATGCATGGGGACTGCACCAAGTTGCTAAAGCCGTGAGCTTTTTAAATAATGACTGTAAACTTGTAAGTCCAGAAGCACTATTTGTTGCATCACTGATAAAACTTGAGCTCTGTTGTTATTGTATTTTTCTCAATCCACATGGTTCCCTTTGTATTCGTAATCTTATGACCCATGATATTTTAATTGGCCATGTCAACTGCAGGTTCATGGTAACATTTGCCTATCCAGTGTTGTTGTCACTCCTACTTTGGGCCGGAAGCTTCATGCATTTGATGTTCTCTCAGAGTTTGACGGGAGTAATGAAGTCTCCACCATGGGCCATTGATTCTTGGGGTTTGGGTAAGTCTTTCTTTCCTCCTACAAAGGAATGCATTGCAATTGTACTAATTTGTCCATGAGATAAATTGATAATAAATTAATTTATTATCTCTATCCCCGATGAGGCTCAAATCTAATGTGGGAGTGGATAAATTCAAGAGGAAAAGGGTTCTACCAAGTTGACTCTTCTTAAAGGTCAATGATTCGATTTTCTTTTTCTAACCATGCCTTCGTAATCAACCTTCATTCCTTTTTAACTAATAACAATAGTAACTAGTAATTTTTTATAACTCTTTCATTGATTTTAAAGCTTTAAGGAAATTTTTTTCGAACATACGTGTATGACATCAAATCACGTAAGATTAAAGGATTTGCACAAAAAAATATAAAAATCAAATGAAATATTGATACAAGAAAATAAAAGAAGACTTACATACTCAAAAGCACGAAATAAAGACTTACAAACCTGTAATACTAGATTCAAACCTCTAATACTAGACATACAAACATTTATCCCTCACAATTTATGCACCTTTTGTGCTAGATCACATCAAAGACTTCACAACCAAAAGCCACACACCATCAAGCTCTGTTAAGGTCGAACCAAAAGGAAAAACCTAGAGCACTCGCTCAAATCAGATTTAATGGTGAGTTTCAACCCACAAACCATGGCGATTTACTACTTTCCTAAATTCCCATCAATTTAAATAGAACCTACTACAATTTAATGGACATACCATACTATTCTTGATAAGGAACGAAACTCTAACTACATCCACAAGCTAGCTTAAAAGTGTAGGTTTGACCATGACCTTATATCATGTCTTAAAAGACACTTCACATCCGATGTGGGACACATCATCCCCATCCCATTGAGACTCAATCTCCTCGGTCGGCGATTCGCCGAATCCCAAGTGACACCAGGGAACAATAGAGTGGTGACTCTGATACCAAATGATACGAACTCTACCAATAACTGTGATAAAGACCCGATACCGATTGTGTCGCAAAAACCAAGGATTTTTAGATTCAAATGGATAGATTCCTCGACTCGACGCCCAGAGAGACAAGAATCCCATAATAGGAAGAGACGCCACAAACGAATATGTTTGTTCACTTGATAAGTTAGAATTTGAACGCCACAAGGAGAACCTTGATAAGTTCGAGTAATCTTTTTGAAAGAGAATTTGTTCTCTCAATTTTTTACAGAAAAAATGTGATCCATTTTTCATTCATTTAATGATGAATTTATAGGCATGAAACACTCATTCATGTTAAAGTTTCCTTGAAGTTAAACACGAAATTACTATTATATCATTTTGACTTTTAATTAAAAAAATGACAATTACACTAGATGTAACAAAATACGACTCAAATGGTAGAGTAAGAAAGAGCCTAGCTGATTAAGATGCTATACGTTTATACTTATTGTATAGTTAAGTATAATTCATTTATTTAATTAACAGGTAACATTCCATACACAATCCTATATCACCACACGAACTCGATTGTTTCCTACCCACTCAGGGCACCATAACAAGTTAGTGGGCAAACCAGACGAAACAAAATACGAGTCGAGATATAGGATAAGAAAGGATTTGACTGTTGAAAATATTAGACTTTGATAATTTTATATTATGATACACTGCTATTCGCAATTTATTATAAGTATTTTTAAAATAAACGAATGACACGTCACATCTATGTTCTCGAATTAATAATGTTTTTGAACAATCCAAACTTTGAAAATATAGCTTAAAATTGATGATTTGAGATTGAAATTGGAAGGATTATGTCCCAACTACAAAACGACTAAACACTTCCACGTTGCTTTCTTGGAGAACGTGATCAAATATAATGGATTAACAGAAAGGTGTCATGCTCCTCGACAATCCTAATTACCAATTACGCAAGCAAGTACTTTCTAGCAACTGGCCACCTTTGCATGACCCGCACCGGCTCCATCCGATTAGACCCGACCCGACCAAGCTCAGTTTCCTCCGTTTGCCAGCTCCTTCTCACGGTGATTGTGAAACCAACCTCCTTCTTTTTCTGGCTGTTTCTCCCCTTCTCTTTTCATCTCGTTCCGAACCTTAATTCTCCTTCTGCATTCCTATTTTCTCTAATCCTCGCATCTATTCCCTTCTTTCTGTTCGAATTAATGCGAATTCGAGGAAATTGGACTTCGTCAGCCGTCATTTGTTTTGGTTTTGGTTTTGGTTTTGGTTGTCTTTTCGGAATTGGAAAGCGATCGAAATTTCCCGCTCGAGATCTCACTTTTGCTCCTTCTCTCCGAACAGACCAGTACTATCGTATCGACATTCAGATCGCCTGTCGCTCTTGATAAAAGGTTTTAAACTTGGGTTTAACTTCGAGTTTTAGTATGAATTTCAATTGCGGTTCAATATGCGCGATGTTGAATCCAGTGTTCTGAGTATTCAATCATGTGGTTTTCGTTCTGGAAATCCAAGGACAGGTTCTCCTTACAAGAACTCAGGTTTCAAATTCTTACTTTTCTCTCTAATTATTCCTTTTCTTGTTACTTTCTGCGTTTTCTGATTAATATTATTCTTTAACGTGTATCCAGAGGCATACTTGTGCTAGTCGCATGTTACTCACTTTCTCGACTGATTGAGTTCTCGAATGTTTTACTACATGATAAGAAGTTTGATTCTAATTGACTGTTCAAGCTCAACGTTTTTGTCATTAGTACCAAGTAGTGATTCTCTTGTTTCACATGGTTGCGTAGCGCACTAGAATTTGCATACAATTAATAACACCATTTGGGATCATACTAGGCAAACAGTGATGTTGTAGAGACAAATAGCTAGAGCACATACTTGATCGCAGTTTCAACATGTTTGTAGGAACAATCATTCATCATTATAATTTCAGTTATTCATACTAATTTATGCTAAAAACCTTGAGTTGACGAGTCTAAATTTTAATCTAATTGAAATTGTAAGTGCTTAGTTTTCACTAGAAGGAATTTGGGGTTTTAACAAATTTTACTTTACAGTTAGTTAGGAGCTTTTGTGCTGTGCAAATGAGTTCAATCTTAAATAAGTAGACAGTTGTGCCACCTAAGGTGGGGTGCTTACTATAACTTTTGAGTGTAACTTCCGGTTGCTGATATCTTGTTGATTACCTTAGGAATTGGATATACATAAGTAGTTTGTATGCTATATGATATACTGCACAATCATTGTTTATTTTTACAATAAAAGGTTGATTTCAGCACTGACTTGATATGAAATACTTGAATAGTGGTTGCAGCTTCTTTCATGTTAAGTAACCAATGTCTTAGTTAGACTATACTATTTTAATGTCTAAGCATCTATCATGGGAATTCTTTATTTTTTATTTTATTATCATTATTTTTTTTAATGGCATTAGGACTTTTAGTGTCCAACATACTTTAGCTCCTTAAACTTTAATTTCAGTTTAGAGGTTATAAATATTTAATTTGCAATCTATTTTTCTGATTTGTGAAAGCTTTTTGAATTTCATCTTTAATTGTTCTTCTCCTATAATGTCATTACTTAGTCGTGAAAAGCTTGGTGACCCAAAACTAATTATTATCGGAACTTCTATTATTTTCCCTTAATTTGGTACTGACCAAATTCTTCCCCCCAAGCAAAGAATTACCAAAATGAGAAAAGAGTACAAAAGATTACTTATCAAACAAAATAAATCCAACAATAAATATAATTTCTTTTTAAATTAAAATAAACATGTCATCATTCAAGTATTTAAATATCTCAACAATCAAAAGAGTCTTCCAAAGGAGGAAACAAATCGTAATCTAATATAACACAAGTTTTAATATTATGTAACAAAAACCCAAATTAAGCCAAAGAAAAGACTTAAACAAATTCTTTTATATATCTCAATCGTTCATCGCAACCACTAAGATCAAGGTCTAACACATGGCCCTCTACTCAATTTAGATTATGCCTCTTGCTTTATTGTTTTTTTTTTTGTCTTTATAGTCAAGTCTTGTATCTGGAAATATTTAAACAACGAGAGTGAGTTAATCTAGTGAGGGAGAGGCTACACTTTTGATTTCGAGAGGGTAGCTTGTTACCCAAAGGATACATTTTTCAATAAAAATGTATCCTTTTCGAACAATGTTTTCTAATGAAGATATGTTTCTTTTGATTTTTATCCATATGTTGAGTTTGTCTATTCTCTGTACGAGGAACAACTAAGAGAACTGCTCATTTATGAAATATAGTCTTTATGGGGTATCTGAAAACTATGTATTGATTGATGGTAGTTTGCTTACCAAATTTCTTATGTCCTAGAATAATCTTCTATCTCTAGTCTGCCATTCTTTGTTGTAAATTGTATATCTTGTATGTAAAAGCATATACCAATACAATGAGGAACGTTTCTGCAACTACTATTTTGACATGATATCAAAGCCAATTACAATCTATAATTTTTTGTTCTTTTTGCTGCTTTGTATTTTTTCATTAGCATCTCCTTCCGAACCATGTGTCTCTTCCTCACGAATCAATGTCGCCACTGTTGCTTTTTCTTATTTCGACACATTTGATACTCCAATAGACATTGCATTCAGAGCTCAACTTCATTGTTTGTTGTACCAATCTTATTCTTTTTTTCTAATTGACATTTTTCAGTTCATTTTTTTTTATTAATTGAACTATGGAGTTTTCATTGACCATCTATGTAAGCCTTCTAAATTTTTTAAAGCTCTATGGTGGGTCAATACATCATTGATGATGAAGAGGATGAGCTTCCAAAGAGTAATAATGAGTTCTTGTAGAGTTGATAGATCTTCAAAAGAACAAAGTTTGTTTTTATTCGTCTATGTGTCATATTTAAGTATGCGTGTCCAAATAAAATATCATAATAAAATAAACAAAAAACATGTCTCGTGACTTGAGTTTCGTGATTCATCTTTATTCGTGTGCGTTGGGCGAGAAGAGTATGATATGTCCATTTAATTGTAGTAGGTTCGACTTAAATTGATGGGAATTTAGGAAGGTAGTAAATCGCCCTGGTTTGTGGGTTGAAACTCACCATTTATTCTGATTTGAGTGAGTGCTCTAGGTTTTTCCTTCTTGTTCGGCCTTAACAGCGCTTGATGGTGTGTGGCTTTTGGTTGTGAAGTCTTTGATGTGATCTGGCACAAGAGGTGCAGAAATTAGGCGTGAGGGAGAAAGGAATTCAGGGAACTTTCTCAGCTTCTTTCCTTTTGGAGCGTAATAGAGGAAGGTTGAAATTCATTCCTTTAAAAGGAGCATTTTCCAAATCTTCTTGGTATGGTTGATTATGCCTAATTGAGATTTTTAAAATTTAAGTATTCCGAATAGTGGTTTCACTGGCATAATTTGGGGGCAATCTAAAATTTATTGCTAAGGTTTCTATATGTTACAAGAAGAAAATATACTAATGAGTGCATGAATTAGACCGTGTAATTGAATTGCAGAAAAGTCCTTTGATCTTACAGACCAATAGAATAAATCTCCATCCTGTAGTTGTCAACTTAATTGATTTAGTTTCATAGAGATGATATATATCGAGATTCGAGCCATACACATCTAAAACATTTATGTCAACTACAATGTATTGCAGTATTACGAGGATACTAGTCTAAATGTTATTTATGCCTCTCAGATCAAGGATTGGAGAAAAAATTAAATAAGTAATTACATGAAATATACAATGGTATTTGTTATGCATATTTTGATTTTTGTTGGTTATCTGTCTTTGATTGTATTGCTATGAAAATGATAGTTATTGCTTTTTTATTAAATATAATAAAGTTACCTGAGAAAATAAAATATTTTCATCCAACTTCAGGCGGTAGGTTATTTTGATGGGTATCAGTAAACTGGAAGTGAACTTTAGGAGATTGCTCAGAGCTGCCCCTCGACAGCAAAAGTGAAGCTTATGCATGTATGTTTTTCCTCCATTAAATCAAGGTTCCCTTGTTTTCTTTTATGCAATTTTTTTTTCTATTTTAAATTTAAGTAATTGCTGCCAAGCAGTATGTTCAAACATTACGGGAACAGTTAGAGCAACTTTCCGAAGAGAAAACACCAGATGGATTACCAAGGTTATGATGATTTTGATTTGCTTTTCTCTGTCACTTTCCAATGATTTTCTTATTATATTCGCGACACCTTCTACTTGCTTTTATTTATGCGAGAGTTATGATTCTATTAGTATATTTGACTTTATGAGATGACTTAAAATGTCAATAAAGTTGATCTCATTGTTTTGGATCTCACGTGTTTATGAAAATTAAGCTTATGTTTTTTGGTGAGATTCTTTGAATTCTCTTCGTAAGTTCTTATTGAGGAACTTGATGTTCTTCAAGTGATTGCTAGAAAATATCGAAGTTGATAGCTTTCGATTCAACCAACAAGTTTGGTTCGGGTCAAACTTCTTTAACTTGATAGCTTTCGATTCAACCAACAAGTTTGGTTCGAGTTAAATTTCTTTCCTCTTGAATCATTAAGTCGTTTTTGTGATTATTCTGCGTTGTTGTCGGGTCTCAAATTCTCTAAAATCCAAGGATCGCATCATTTGGTATCAGAGCGAAGACTCGCTCACTTTGTTGCTACTGCATATACTTACAATATACTGTGCTGAGATCTTTCCTCTTGTTTTATATGTTTCTTTTCAGCCAACTTCCGAAGATACAGCTGGTTCCACAGGTTTAGGAATACTGACAATGCATGGAAACGCTCGCCTACTGGGCTGAGTTGGTGCAAACTTACCTAAATTTGAATATCATCTGAGTGCATCTTGTTGCACATGAAGGTTATTTCGTAGATAACCATTATTACCGTGCAAATGGGCAATGAGTTCTTTGACTCTCAAAGGGAAGCTGATGCAGCGGAAAATAGTAAGAGAGAAATATAGCCAAGAAGAAAGATGAGAGGAAGCTAGAGAGAAAAGGGGGTTGGAAAATAGCAACACATTTGCAACTCAATTCATAATCATCAACTATCTCACAAAGTTACAATGCAACAGTTTAAATAGAACAAATCCTAGAAGATGAAGAGCAGCTTAACCAACATAAATGAACATAGTAAACAACAATACTTAATGACACTTGGAAAATGAAAAACATAAATAATAGAGAACATAGTAAATAACAACATTAAATGACACTTGGAAATAACAAAAATAAATAAAAAAATGTCCTCATCAGAAGCCTTCTGAGCAAGCTTCTCTTGATCCTGCACTTGCAAGCTTCAATGCATCTCTAACTTCTAGCATTAGCGATTCCAACCCTGGTAAGGACATCTTAATCATTGACTCTGTTGCATGCTCGTGTAAATTTAGTTTATTGTTATTATCAGATTCCTTCTTTGTGTATTTTTTTGTTGCAGTTCGTCGCAGTAAAATAAATGTTTCTTTTGCTTTGCGGTTTTCATGATTGAAACTCGGATTTTCACCTGCTATATTGTCTCCATTATATAGTAACACATCCAATACATAGTTGATAGAATTAACAATCGTCAAAAATATCATCAATCTAAGTTTTTTCGCTTGGACTTCGGAGTTCGGAAGTGGTGTTTGTTGCATAAAAAGGAATTTTTTGTTATGTTTTATTGCCTCCCTGATACCTATGCTGTATCGATTGAGAAAACTGTTGGAAGTTCTCTCCAATTTGTAATTGCATCTGTTCATGGTTGGATTTTTTAAAAATACTGCAATCCAGATATGAGAATTTCCTGCTTATTGATGATGTATAGTTTATTTATTCTATTTATCTTAATAAGGAAGTCAATTCTTCTATTCAATGGCTGAACTTGTTGGTAATTTTAGCGACAGAAATTCCGAGTGTTTCACCTGTGCGTGTAAGCTCAAGCACAGATTTAAAGGACCAACCAGTGCCTGCATCTCCAACATCAACTGATGGCTGGGGAGAGATCGAGCTCGAAGATGGAATCCATGATGGACCGGTCAATGAAAAGGACGGCTGGGATGACATTGAACCGCTTGACGAACTCAAACTCTCTTCCACTCTCGCTAATATCGAAGCCGCTCAAAAATGCCCAGTCATACACAACCAGTTTCGCATTCAAAACCTCGAATTAAAAGTAATCCTAGGCCTAGCTACTATTTTTAATTGGAAGTTTTAAATTAAAGGGTAAAGTGCAATTTGGCCCCTACAACTAGGTGAAATGGACAAATTACACCATAAATTTGAATAATGGGCAATTTGGCCCTTACAACTAGGGTAAAGTGCAATTTGGCTCCTACCGTCATTTTTTCCGTTAAAAAATCACGTTTTTTGCACGTGATCACATTTTCTTCCAGCCATGCCCCTGCATGGAATCAGAACCGGACCAGACCGGTTCGATTAATTTTTGAAAAACCCAGAGGGAAATCTGTCTTTCTCCTCTTCGAAAGACAGATTTCCCTCTCATTTCCCAGTGCCAAAACGCAGACCCCCCTCTCTCGCTCGCTCTCCTTCGCTCTCTCTCTCTCTCTCCCGAGACCCCCTCGCTCGCCTTTGCGCGCGCTCTCTCTCTCTCTATCTCGCTCCTCTCGACTCTCTCTCGCCAGTCGCCAGGCTAACGGAACAAAAAAGTTGACACGGTTACTGACGACGGTAAGGTAAAAATTTCTCACGCTTACTGTAACGGCCGAAGTTCTTTGTTTTTTTGGAGTATGAAATCTGAACCAATAGTTATTATTGAATAGTTAAGGTTTCTGAAATTCGTTGTTATTCTGAACGTATTTTCTGGTTAGTTTAGATGGAGCCTAGGTTGGATGCAACCGAACTATGTTCGACTTAGTTAGTTAGACCTGTATCATGTTAAAAAACAGAGAAAAAGAGATTACATGGGTTTAGATGGAAGGCTATTTGTTTAAAAGTGTAAATGTGTATGAAGTTGTTTAGAATTTAAATACTAAAACTGGCTTAATCAAATTAAATTCTTGTAACCTTGTAGGGAAGAAGATGGACACATTTTCAATTGACTTTCACTATGGAGGGAAGTTCGTCAAGACGAAGAAGTTACAGTACGTGGGTGGGGATGTTGCACTAGTGACCAATATTGATGTGGATAAGATTTCATTTTTTGAGGTTGTCGACATGGTGGTAGATGTCGGAGCTGGAGTATGGAAGACTTTGTATTACGTGGAGCCTCCATTAGGAATGGAAAACGGATTGCGAGCAGTGAAGTCCGATAATGACGTACTTCAAATAGTTGGGGTGTTGGATCACAAACGTCACATTCATATGTACGTAGACCATGAAGACATCTACCAGGAAGAGGCTAGAAATGATGAGTCATCTGATGCATCTGAGTTTGATGGTGGTCCTCAAGTTGGTGAAGCGGGTGATCCAACTCATGTAGATGATGCAGCTGGCGGTGCCGCGGGGGATCAAACTCATGTAGATGTTGCATCTGTGGGTAAAGCATGGGATCCAATTCATATTCCGATTCCATCAGTTTCAGCCTCCTTACCTGATGACATTATTTCTATTGCTGAATCCGATGATACGATTGATGAAGTGAACACTGCGGAATCAGTCAACAACTCTTTAGAAATATGTTTGAAAGACAAATTCAGCTCATTGACTGAAATTAGGAAAAAAATCTTTGATTATTCTTTGGTTAACGGATTTGACATCCGATTTACCAAACATGAGAAAGCAAGAATAGAAGCGGTTTGTCAGAAAGGTTGTCCTTGGAGACTCTACACATCAAAGGTGACAAATGAAGAGTCTTTCCAAGTGAAGAGGTTGAATGATGTTCATGACTGTGCTCGCACAATGGAGAGTCGACATGCAACAGCTAAGTGGGTGGCAGAACGTTATTTGCATCGATTTAAAAGCCAACCTCGGTGGGAAATATCATCTATCATTGACACAGTTAGGCGAGACTTTAATGTCACCATCAGCTCTAGCCTAGCAATCAGGGCAAGGAGAAGGGCTGTAAATGTGGATTCAACTGTGCAATATAAACAGCTGGGGTCTTATGCGGAAGAAGTTTTGAGATCCAATCCTGGTAGCACCTTCGTTATTAATGTTGACAGGGTTGATGGTCAAACAGAGCCCATATTCAAGCGACTTTACATGTATTTAGATGCATGTAAGAGAGGCCTTTTAGCCGGATGTCGACCGGTAATAAGTTTGGATGGGTGTCACTTGAAGGGGGCATGTCCTGGTCAACTTCTAACTGCTATCGGTGTAGATGCAAATGACGGCATATATCCTGTTGCAGTGGCTGTGGTCGATGTTGAGTCGAAGAAGTCTTGGAATGGTTTCTCAGGTTGTTGTTGACGGATATTGGATCTGATCGTGGTGAAGGTTGGACATTCATCTCCGATCAACAAAAAGTAAGTATATGTGATCATTGTCAACATTTATATGCTTTCACCTACTAACATATGACATATATTTGATGCAGGGTTTGGAAGTAGTACTTCAAACACATGTACCAGATGCAGAGGTTCGATTTTGCGTACGTCATATGTACGCAAACTTCAAAAAGAAGTTTCACGGAAAACTCTACAAAGACATTATGTGGAATGCTTCGACTGCGACAACACGTGAAATGTTTGTGAAAGAAATGAAAAGGCTACGGGGCTTCGATGAAGCAGCATATAGATATCTTGCGGAGTATGATGCGAAGCACTGGTGCAGACATGCTTTCAGTCACAGATCGAAGTGTGAGCTGACGTTGAACAACCTGAGCGTGTAACGACCCTAACCCCGTAGGGCCGTCACAGGACTTGACTATACATTGACATAACCTTTACCTAAACCCTCGTGCGAATTAAAATTTTTCATTTTTACTTAACACTTTAAAAGAAAACGGACTTAGACAATTGACCCACCTCTAACAACCTTTAGGGTCTAACTTTGACTTAAACATTTTGAGCGTAAAACATTTCGACTTTTAAAACATTTAAAACTAGACTAAAAACCATTTATAACTTAAAACAATTAACAATTAAAGTAAGATCAATTAAAACAAAACACTCATCCGTCAATCATCAAAACACGACACTAATATAACCTATACTTTCAGGAAGACTCAAGAAAACGAACTGCATGGATCGCTCTAAAAATCGAGCATATCCATACATGTGTTAAAATGACCAAACAATTCAAAATACCCAAACAGTTCTAGTATATTCTCCAAAATAAAGACTTCACATTTTAGACATTCTACTACCACATCATACACACACATCATACACATCAAAAACTCTACTTACATACGTTTTCCTATCAAAACCAATCGATCCACATACATAACATTTTCATACTTTCATCCATCACATTTCTATACACATACACAAAACTTCCAAATCATTCCTAAACAAAATAGACTCCTAACCCATACCAACCACGGAAACATACTAACCACGGTCGGAATCGCCCTAACAATATTGCCGGGTTGCCACCATGGTCGTACTCCTCCAACTGCGTCCATGATCCTAGCATGCTCATGAAATCTCACCGTACCTGTTCTTCTGCACCTACATCACAGAACTCAAACTATAAGCCTAATGCTTAGCAAGTAGTGACAATATGAATTTAAAACATTTTACTTAACATATGCAGTTTCTACAGTTTCATCGTACATAATCGTTTCGTTTCAGTTTATATCATTTACATCGTACATAATCATTTCATTTCAGTTTACATCGTTTCCATCATACATACATGTAATCCTCTACCAATGGAGGGCGGATTAGTTTCTCCATCTCTAGACGTTCCACAACTTCATCTGAAGGGTGAACCACTTCCTTCAGACGCTATACATTTTCTGGACGTTCCACAATCTACATCTGAAGGGTGAACCACTTCCCTCAGACACTTTACATTTTCGTTTTACATCATTGTCGTTTCTACGTTCAAATCGTGAAAACATATGCTAAAACATTTTCGTACTTTTTCTAAAACATGATGCGTGAGAAAGCTAAACATACATAAAAACATGCAACATAACCTAACGTTCTATGATGTAGGCCCGAAGGCAACACACATGCAACACTACTTACCTGACGTCCTTAGCAATTTATCTCAATTCTGACTCTTAACCTGGGAACCTGAAAAACCTAACATATCAAAACATTGCATTAGAACTCGCTCAGCATAACTAAACTCTCATTTTCGTAAAAACATCTTAAACTACTATTTCTAGCCTAATCTAACTAAAACCTAACTAAATGGGCCATTAATTTGGGTTTGGTAAAACCGACCCGAAACTTTGAACGCGCGTAACTTTTGCGTCGGATATCGGAATCGAACGATTCCAGCGGCCACGTACTCCTCTAATAACCTATTTTAACCTGCCAAAAAGAATTTCAAAACAAACGACCGTAGATAGGTCGAACCAGGCAAAACCCGATTCTGCCCTTTCCCGGAATTTTCCCCTTTTCCGATTTTCTATCAATTCACACTCATTTCCTCACCAATCGACCACATATATCTTCAATTAGGATAATCTAACCAAAAATCGAAGTTTCCAATTAAGAAAACCCTAGGCTCAAAATCGGGTCCTCTGTTTCCAGCTCAACCTGAGCTCCATGCTGCTCGGCGATCAACGCCGGCATTAAGCTCGGCAATACTATGCCGAGAGCAACCAAAAACGGCCGGAGATCGGAGCTCAATCGAGCTCGCCACCCACGGCCACAAATCGAGCAAGAACAGGGCCATAAAAATCGAGCTTACCGTCGGTTCGTGGGCGGAGACAGGCCGGAAACCGCACGTCGCCGTCGTCTGGCCGGAGAGGGTCGGAAATTGCCGGTGATCGTTGCGCTCGTCGATCGTCGCCTCCCTCTTCTCCCTTGTTCGCTCTCGGCGTCGGGCTCGCAACGGAATGGCTTCCTCGTGAAGCCATTCTATTTTGAATAAAAATTATAATTAAAAATTATAATTTTTACTTACCAATTTACTTAAATGCTCCTCCCTCAATTCTATGCTTAATTCTTTAATTAGTTTATCGATTCGGTTTCTCTGCAATTTCCTTATTTCTCCAAATATTCCAATTTAATCTTAGAGTTCTAACAAAACTCACCGTTCACAAAACGGACTTATTTTGCTATTTTTACGAATTAACATACTAAAAGGCGAAAAACGGAACTCTACATTACTCTTTCAATTTGGACTTCTAAATTTCACTTATTACTCTAAAAAATTCCCATAAATTCCTAGGGCTCTAAAGAAACATCCCGCTCAAGAAAATACTTAATTTGCGTATTTACGAAATTACCTAAGAAATGATGAAAATCCTAAGATCCGAAAAACCCGGGCGTTACAGAGCGAGTCATTCAACGCCTTCATCTTATCAGCACGTGACAAGCCTTAATTCAAGTGTCGACACTTTAATTCAAGTGTCGACACTTTAATTCAAGTGTCGACACTTTAATTCAAGTGTCGACACTTTAATTCAAGTGTCGACACTTTAATTCAAGTGTCGACACTTTAATTCAAGTGTCGACACTTTAATTCAAGTGTCGACACTTTAATTCAAGTGTCGACACTTTAATTCAAGTGTCGACACTTTAATTCAAGTGTCGACACTTTAATTCAAGTGTCGACACTTTAATTCAAGTGTCGACACTTTAATTCAAGTGTCGACACTTTAATTCAAGTGTCGACACTTTAATTCAAGTGTCGACACTTTAATTCAAGTGTCGACACTTTAATTCAAGTGTCGACACTTTAATTCAAGTGTCGACACTTTAATTCAAGTGTCGACACTTTAATTCAAGTGTCGACACTTTAATTCAAGTGTCGACACTTTAATTCAAGTGTCGACACTTTAATTCAAGTGTCGACACTTTAATTCAAGTGTCGACACTGTTTCAGCTCAACCTGAGCTCCATGCTGCTCGGCGATCAACGCCGGCATTAAGCTCGGCAATACTATGCCGAGAGCAACCAAAACGGCCGGAGATCGGAGCTCAATCGAGCTCGCCACCCACGGCCACAAATCGAGCAAGAACAGGGCCATAAAAATCGAGCTTACGTCGGTCGTGGGCGGAGACAGGCCGGAAACGCACGTCGCCGTCGTCTGGCCGGAGAGGGTCGGAAATGCCGGTGATCGTTGCGCTCGTCGATCGTCGCCTCCCTCTTCTCCCTTGTTCGCTCTCGGCGTCGGGCTCGCAACGGAATGGCTTCCTCGTGAAGCCATTCTATTTTGAATAAAAATTATAATTAAAAATTATAATTTTTACTTACCAATTTACTTAAATGCTCCTCCCTCAATTCTATGCTTAATTCTTTAATTAGTTTATCGATTCGGTTTCTCTGCAATTTCCTTATTTCTCCAAATATTCCAATTTAATCTTAGAGTTCTAACAAAACTCACCGTTCACAAAACGGACTTATTTTGCTATTTTTACGAATTAACATACTAAAAGGCTAAAACGGGAACTCTAGCATTACTCTTTCAATTTGGACTTCTAAAATTTCACTTATTACTCTAAAAATTCCCATAAATTCCTAGGGCTCTAAAGAAACATCCCGCTCAAGAAAATACTTTAATTTGCTATTTTACGAAAATTACCTAAGAAATTAGAAAATCCTAAGATCCGAAAACCCGGGCGTTACAGAGCGACCGATTGTGACCATGATAGAAATGATCAGGACAACAATAATGGCAAGAATTTGTAAGAGGTATGAACAAATGGAGTAACAAAATGGACTACTATGCCCTCAGATACGAAAGAAATTGGCCAAGATACGAGATGGAGCTAAAAATTGGTGTGCAACCGGAGGTGGAGGTGAAAGATTTCAAGTTAGTGATGCCCATCAACAATTTGTCGTCGACTTAGCCAACGCTACTTGCAGTTGTAACCGTTGGCAGCTCGCAGGAATACCATGTATTCATGTTGTACCATGCATATCATTCATGAGAAGGGATATTCTCAGTTCGTACATCCAATGAATGGCGTAGACATGTGGCCACCTTCAAATATGGGTGACATTCAGCCACCGATTGTGAAGAGACCACCTGGGAGGCCGAGAAAGAAGAGAACGAGGGATGTTGATGAACCTCAAGGTCAGAGTAAATTGGGCAACGTGCGTAAGGTTATCAAGTGTAGTAAATGTCGAGGTCTGAACCATAATGCTAGAACGTGCAAAGGAGTAACTATTAATTCTACCATGGAAGCCAGTGCATCAACATCACGAGGAAGATCAACTTTGTTCGGGTTTTCTGCAGCTTGCATCGAAACCCAAGTTAGTATTGTGTTTTCTCTTTTCCAATTTGTTACATCATACTTAATTATTGTTAACAATCAATTGTTTACATCATGCAGGAGTCTTCAGTGCAGCCAGGCATTCACAGACACTGACCTTGTAATGCTGATATGAACTTGATTAGCTTTTGTGAATCTGTACTTATTATGGACAAATGTATGGAAGTATTTTATGGATTTATGGATAAGGGTAAAATGTATGGAAATGGATATTATGGACAAATGTATGGAAATGGATATTATGGACAAATGTATGGAAATCTTTTGTGGGAATGAATGGAGATTTATGTTGATAAAAGTCTATTTTAAGCGTCGACACTTCATAATCAGCGTCAATTCCTCTGTTTCCATTTCTTCACAATTGTTGTCGACACTTTAATTCAAGTGTCGACACTTTATATGCCTAGTGTCGACAATTCCTATAACTTGTCGACACTTTATAAGCGTAAATTTCTCTGTTTCCATTTCTTCACAATTTTTGTCGACACTTTAATTCAAGTGTCGACACTTTATATGCCTAGTGTCGACAATTTCTATAACTTGTCGACACTTTATAAGCGTCAATTCCTCTATCTCCATTGCTTCACAATTTTTGTCGACACTTTATATGCCTAGTGTCGACAATTTCTATAACTTGTCGACACTTTATAAGTGTAAATTTCTCTGTCTCCATTTCTTCACAATTTTTGTCGACACTTTAATTCAAGTGTCGACACTTTATATGCCTAGTGTCGACAATTTCTATAACTTGTCGACACTTTATAAGCGTAAATTTCTCTGTCTCCATTTCTTCACAATTTTTGTCGACACTTTATATGCCTAGTGTAGACAATTTCTATAACTTGTCGACACTTTAATTCAAGTGTCGACACTTTAATTCAAGTGTCGACACTTTATATGCCTAGTGTCGACAATTTCTATAACTTGTCGACACTTTAATTCAAGTGTCGACACTTTATATGCCTAGTGTCGACAATTTCTATAACTTGTCGACACTTTAATTCAAGTGTCGACACTTTAATTCAAGTGTCGACACTTTAATTCAAGTGTCGACACTTTATATGCCTAGTGTCGACAATTTCTATAACTTGTCGACACTTTAATTCAAGTGTCGACACTTTAATTCAAGTGTCGACACTTTAATTCAAGTGTCGACACTTTATATGCCTAGTGTCGACAATTTCTATAACTTGTCGACACTTTATATGCCTAGTGTCGACAATTTCTATAACTTGTCGACACTTTAATTCAAGTGTCGACACTTTAATTCAAGTGTCGACACTTTATATGCCTAGTGTCGACAATTTCTATAACTTGTCGACACTTTAATTCAAGTGTCGACACTTTAATTCAAGTGTCGACACTTTATATGCCTAGTGTCGACAATTTCTATAACTTGTCGACACTTTAATTCAAGTGTCGACACTTTAATTCAAGTGTCGACACTTTAATTCAAGTGTCGACACTTTAATTCAAGTGTCGACACTTTATATGCCTAGTGTCGACAATTTCTATAACTTGTCGACACTTTAATTCAAGTGTCGACACTTTAATTCAAGTGTCGACACTTTAATTCAAGTGTCGACACTTTAATTCAAGTGTCGACACTTTATATGCCTAGTGTCGACAATTTCTATAACTTGTCGACACTTTAATTCAAGTGTCGACACTTTAATTCAAGTGTCGACACTTTAATTCAAGTGTCGACACTTTATATGCCTAGTGTCGACAATTTCTATAACTTGTCGACACTTTATATGCCTAGTGTCGACAATTTCTATAACTTGTCGACACTTTAATTCAAGTGTCGACACTTTAATTCAAGTGTCGACACTTTATATGCCTAGTGTCGACAATTTCTATAACTTGTCGACACTTTAATTCAAGTGTCGACACTTTAATTCAAGTGTCGACACTTTAATTCAAGTGTCGACACTTTAATTCAAGTGTCGACACTTTAATTCAAGTGTCGACACTTTAATTCAAGTGTCGACACTTTAATTCAAGTGTCGACACTTTATATGCCTAGTGTCGACAATTTCTATAACTTGTCGACACTTTAATTCAAGTGTCGACACTTTAATTCAAGTGTCGACACTTTAATTCAAGTGTCGACACTTTAATTCAAGTGTCGACACTTTATATGCCTAGTGTCGACAATTTCTATAACTTGTCGACACTTTAATTCAAGTGTCGACACTTTATATGCCTAGTGTCGACAATTTCTATAACTTGTCGACACTTTATATGCCTAGTGTCGACAATTTCTATAACTTGTCGACACTTTATATGCCTAGTGTCGACAATTTCTATAACTTGTCGACACTTTAATTCAAGTGTCGACACTTTAATTCAAGTGTCGACACTTTATATGCCTAGTGTCGACAATTTCTATAACTTGTCGACACTTTAATTCAAGTGTCGACACTTTAATTCAAGTGTCGACACTTTAATTCAAGTGTCGACACTTTAATTCAAGTGTCGACACTTTAATTCAAGTGTCGACACTTTATATGCCTAGTGTCGACAATTTCTATAACTTGTCGACACTTTAATTCAAGTGTCGACACTTTAATTCAAGTGTCGACACTTTATATGCCTAGTGTCGACAATTTCTATAACTTGTCGACACTTTAATTCAAGTGTCGACACTTTATATGCCTAGTGTCGACAATTTCTATAACTTGTCGACACTTTAATTCAAGTGTCGACCTGGAGCACCGGTATACCTGTCCCAATAATATTTAAGAAAATCAAGATGGTCGTGAACCTCATCGATGTCATCACGGACATCCTTTGTCTTCGTTTCCAACTGATCAAAGCGATCGAAAACCACATTCTGAAATGAGTCAAAAGCATCGCCGATGCTAGCAACATTTTCCACCAATAACTTAAACTGTTCCTCAAAGTTAGAGAAGTTGCCTCGAGATGCTGTGGAGGGGAGTTCCGTAGTGTGTTCAAGCTCGTCACCACCTTCATCAACTTCCATTTGGGATGGTCCAGCTTCAAGTGATCCAACTTGGTCTCCCTTACAAATCCAATTACCTTCATCATTGAGCCCAAACCCCATCCGAGTTACAGTGGATGTGGTGTATGTGTCAACTTTCTTCAGAGGTAATGGGATTTCGGAACTTGGAATTTGGACCCAATTCTCCTTAAAAATCTTCAATAAAAGAAGATTAAATGGTAGGGACTTTGCTGCGTTGTTGTAAACTTGAATCATCCGTTTCAAAATCACATGTCCCACGTTAAATGATTCTCGTCGAACAATTTTATATAAAACATAGAGATCCATACCACTTATGTAATCTCTACGTCCATCTCTTGGTAAGAGATTGTACGTGATCATATGGTGGAGGAGCCTAGCACGCACGTTTAAGTCATTTGCCTTCGGTTTCGTTGGAAGGCATCGGCGAGGATCCTTAACAATCATCCTTAAAAAGGCAGTACCTTCACTGGTGCCCACAAATTCTGGATCCTTGTATGCCTCGTAATACCTTTCAGCCTCATTGTTAAATTCACAGTTTAAAATTGTGTTTATAGAAAATGAGGAAATTTCTATGTGTTTGCCATACACATAGCTAAGAATTTTAAATGGCCTTTGACAAATTTCAAGATTGGCATAGAACATTCTCACTGGTTTCTCATAATACGGGCCATCACAGTCAAACAGTTCTATTAACCCCAAATTCCTCAAAGGCTGAACCAAATCTAAGTTACTTAAATCCTCGAATTCCACTTTTCTACTCAGAATCAAGGGCTTGAATTGAATTTCGTCTTCATACCTTTTCATAGAGTCAGCATTCTTGAAGAAAGGAGATGGCCAAGTTATTGGTTCCGCAATTTCATTAGCTGGAGTAGGATTTTTTGACCTTCTCTTGCTGCGGGATGTAGATGTCATTTGAAGTTTAGCAGACACTGAAAAGAAGAGATGTTGATTCGAAGAAAAAAAAACAGGCGAATATTTGGAGAGGAGCAGAAAATCGCCGAGGAAAATATGAGAAAGAGCGAGGTCGAGCGCGAGCGAGGCGGGGTTCTCGGGAGAGAGAGCGAGGTCGACAGAGCGCGGCGAACGCGAAGAGAGGAGAAAGACAGGATTTCAGAGGGCGGGGGTCTCGGGAGAGAGAGCGAGCGAGAGAGGGGGGTATGCGTTTTGGCACTGGGAAATGAGAGGGAAATCTGTCTTTCGAAGAGGAGAAAGACAGATTTCCCTCTGGGTTTTTCAAAAATTAATCGAACCGGTCCGGTCCGGTTCTGATTCCATGCAGGGGCATGGCTGGAAGAAAATGTGATCACGTGCAAAAAACGTGGTTTTTTAACGGAAAAAATGACGGTATGGGCCAAATTACACTTTACCCTAGTTGTAGGGGCCAAATTGCCCATTATTCAAATTTATGGTGTAATTTGTCTATTTCACCTAGTTGTAGGGGCCAAATTGCACTTTACCCTAAATTAAATTACTAATTAGGCAATCACATTATTGTTCAATTTAGTTTAACCTTTTATGTAATTGAGTATTTGATCATTATTTATGCATTACTTGTCAAAAAATCTAGCAAAGGCTCCAAAAGAAGATAGTGACAATCCATGGGAGTCGATAGCTGCGCCAGCTCCAATGTCGAGCTCAAAGACTCTAAATGTAAAACCTCCGAGCACGGTTGATGATGACGACCATTGGGCTGCCATTGCTGCTCCTCCTACCACCTCCAAAGCCAGACCTTTATCAGGTGGTAGAGGGAGAGGAACTAAAGCTCCATCTCCGAAATGAGGTGCGCAAAGGGTAAATCAAACATCGTTGCGGATGTGACGAGTAAGATTGTAGAACATGAAAATCAATTCATTTTGGTCCGTTTTTTGAATTTTTTTTTCACATAAATCAGGGTTGTATAATTGACGAAATTAATAATTTAAGGTGTCACGTGAGAAATCGATGGTCTTTAAGGTCTATTTTAATAATTAACGTAGTTATATTATATTTATAAATGCTTCGTAAATATTAGAGTAAAATATAACTTTTGCGGCTGGTTTTTCCTTATCCATTCTCTCGCCGGAGCTCCCCCATCGGAGTTCCCCGTTTCCTTTTTTCTCTTCTTCCTCAGCTGCAACATTCCATCTCTTATTACATGGTGACCCTGGCTCTGCTCTTCTGCAACAGTTGGTGCAGTGCGCCATAACCCAGAAGGCTGGAAACAGAGGGTATTGGGAACGTACAAGTAGACAGAAAAGGAACCTCGTCATTCTAGTTCATCCGATTGAAAAGATAACTATAGATTGCTTGACGACAAAAAAGGGCGGGAGGAAGATCTCAAATCAGAAGTAGATGGATCGAGCAAAGAACATTCATTTCGATGGTGAGTGGATCATAATTGCTTACAAGACTTTTCAAAGGTTGCCCGATTCTTCTTCTTCCTTCGTCTTTTTCGTGTTGTAGAATTTGATTTGAGTTCTTCCATCCTCTTCTTCTTCGATACGAATCGCATCTGAAAACGACTGGTAAACCTCGATTCTCGATGAATACGGATTCGTACAAAGCAAACTTATTCGTACAAAGCAAACTTATTTGTCCATTTGCAATTAATTGTGTGTTCGATTAGGGTTCTTCTTCTCCTAATTGACAACCTACTTTGCGTTTGACCCACAATTCAATTGTTAAGTTCGTTCGAACTAAAACACGTGTAAAAAAATATTAATTAGTTAAAAAGCACTAAACTAAATAAATAATCATAACACTCCTTATTTAATAATACGTTGATTTAGATTAACTAACAAATTAAAAATATTAGAGTAACATCGAAGGCACTAATTAAATAATTAAAAAAATCATTTGTATAATATCTCGAATTCGATTGATTATTTTAAGAATTCACTTTAATTGCACCAATAATTATTTCACGAGTTTTTTAAAAGAGAAAAAATACTACACTAAGCATTTTTTATTTTAAGAAACTGTAGTATGTGATTTAAATTATATTTATTTGAGTTTTAAAAAATATAGGTTAATTAACAAAAAAATTCTTAAATTATAGAGTCATTAACAAACTCGCCTTTAAATTATATTTGTTAACAAGATCACATTTAAACTATGACCCATTAACAAAATAATATTTGCCGTCTAATTGTCTGATAAAAATTGGTCATGTAGGAGGCTGCTCTTAAACACTGTCTCTGAAGCGGAAGCTCTCTGTTGAAGAGCGGGCTCCCGCTCCATGGACAGTATATAAATAACGTGGTCAAAATCTCTTATACGTGTAATTTTTTCTTTTCAGACAAAATCTCACTTCTACTAGTTGTTGTCATTTGGAGCGGGATCCCGCTTATGAAGGCGGGATCCCGTCTACTGACATGTTTTTTTTTTAAGTTTTATCATTAAAAAAAAGTGAAGATACTTCTAAAATTGGGAAAAAAATTTATGCTGTTTTGTAGTTGTATGATTTCTTTTCCAATAGCACATGTAGTTTAAGAATTAGGACCCAATGAAACTAGGTAGTCTTGTAAATGGATAAAAATCAAGTATTCGCATGATTCTAAATCTTTTTTATAGATTATTCTCAAATCTACTAGTTCCATTCGTATTTGAAGTTTTACCAATTTGATTTCTAGGACAAAACCATACTATTTGAATGAATGAAGATCTAGAAATTATGCCTTCGAAGTGAAGAGAAAAGCAGTAAATATGCACACATAGAGAATGAAACCCTTGGAAGAAATGAAGAAAAGCTTTGTTCAATTCATAATGGAAATGAAATAGTGGTGGGATTGAATTAAAGGTGAACTCTAGTTAATAATTGTACTTGTGGATTGAGATTTTTCCAAGGATAGGAGTAGTAGAAGTGGAGCTATAACGCCGTGAAAATTTATTAGGCAGTGGATAGAGCCATATCTGTAAAAATTAAATAGATAATATAAAAACAACTCAAAAAATAGTGTAGATTGTATTTAGAGTGGGATCCCACCCTTCGTCAATGGGATCCCACTCCAAATGACAACAACGAGCAGAGGGGAAATTTCGTCTAGAGAAAAAAATTGCGCGTTTAAGAATCTTGATCGCGTTATTTATATATTATCCATAGAGTAGGAGCCCGCTGTTGAGAGAGGGATCCCGCTCCAGAGACAATGACTAAGAACGGGAGCCCGCTCTTCAACAGTGGAGTCCCATTCTAGAAGAAAAAAAAGGAGTGGGAACCCGCTGTTGAAGAACGAGCTCCCACTTCTTGACAAAAACTCATGAAGCGGGATCCTGCTCTCGAATACAAGGCTCCCACACGACCAAATTTTAACGGACATTTAGACGACAATGGTTACAATGGTGATCTTATTAATGAACATAGTTTAAGGAGAAATCTTTTAATGACCCTATAATTTAAGGATTTTTTTGTTAATCACCTAAAAATATGATATAAATATATTTTCTCAACCTAATTATACTTTTTGTTATTTTCTTTTATTATTATTTATTAGTATTTTAATATTATAATCAATTATAATTAATTAATTTATAACATTAATTATATCAATTATTGTTTGTCACGTCATAACATTATTCATAATTTTAATTACTTGTTCACAAATCATAAATTGTTAATAATGTTATACATACCTTTTAATTTTTTTATGCGTTATTCATCATATATTTTGAATAATATATTGTGATAATTTGAATGCTAAAATTACTCGTATTAATAAATAATATGCGTAAGAAAATAAATACGATAATATATACTCCAAAAATATTATTGAATGTATTTTGTGATAGTCTTCTTAAATCACACATTTTTGTCCTTTGATATTCCAAACTCATTAATCATTGTTCACCAACGGTAGATCCTTTGTCTTTGTAACTCTCTCTTCTCTTCTCTCTCAGAATCCAGACTTTGGATTGGATCTGTGAAGAACGATGAAGTGAGAGAGGTTCTGTCGAAAAAAGGACAGATTTTTTTTAATGGGCTTGCCATTCTTGAGGATTTTCTTCCTCTTGAGCCGCATTAATGGTGGATTCTGTTAATTTCTTTTCTTTTTCGATCCTTCTCAGATTACCCATTACTGCTTTTCACCTTCTGCTCATCTTTCTCCATTCTCTTTTATAGCTATAGTTCCTCCGCCGGATTTTCCGGTTCGCTCTTTCTTTCCTGTTTGTTTGAATCTCGATAAAATTTGGCAGTGTGTTTTCCCGAGAAAACACGTTGTTTTTCTTCTTTGATTTAGGATTTTTTTTTTCATTTTGAAATTCGAGATTGGTTTAGAACTGCTTTCAAGTTCTAAAAAGCTGGGAGGTAATCGAAAAGTAAGAATTGAATCTTGAATTTCTGGGAAAACGACAGCATTTCCAGCTCAAGCTGATCAGCAGGTGATAATTTCCAAACTCTGCTGATATTTTTTTATATAATGATATAATCAAGCATTATTAGATGAATAATCTGGAATATTTCTTGGATTTCACTGCATTCCAACTAGATATCCATGGCGTCCGTCTTTCTCTACCATGTGGTGGGCGATCTGACAGTGGGAAAGCCAGAAATGGTCGAATTTTACGATGCAGAAACTGTCGAAACTGCGATTCGAATAATTGGAGATTCGCCAGAGAGAGGTGTTCCAGTTTGGAAGAAAAGAGTAAACACAAATATGATTGAGAATAATGAAATGAGGCAGCAGAGATTTGTTGGTATTCTCAATTCCTTAGATGTAGTTGCCTTCTTATCGCGAATGGAGTATTTGGATGATCAGGAAAAGGCGATGAAAACTCCTGTTTCTGAGGTGGTTGTTCCAGACAATTCCCTGTTACGGCAGGTCGATCCCGGAACAAGGTTCGATTTCTTCATTTTCCATTTTTACTTGTCATGATTTGAACGTATGATCTGAATTCGAATCGGGAAATTTGATTGTTTTGAACTGTGTTTAAATTGGATGATCACAAAACTGACCTGTATTTTTGTCTGTGATGATCCTTACTATGCATGATTACTTGTAGATTTCTGCCGAAAAAGACGATAATGCTGTCGAATTTTGAGTCGTTTAGACTTAGTTTTTGCCGTAAACTTAAGCGATGGACAAAAGATAACTCTTGGTTTGTTTTCTGTTTATCTTTAATTTTGGGTTTTAGCGACTTTTCTCGCTCAATTCTTGTACATTTTGTACATCAATACGAATCTATTAAGAAAGACATTATAACGTGAAATGATTACTTTATCATAAATTGTCAGTTTTCAGTTCGTATGAGATGTCGACTTTGAGTTGGACCATTTATAAGCTTAGATTCGTTTGCAATTTTTTCGTGTTCTAATCGATTTTGTGTATCTTGTATTGGATGATTTTCTCGTGGCTTGGCAGGGTTACCCTGATATTCAGGAAGCAGCTTCGAAGCTTCTATGCTTGAGCTCTTTCTGCAAATGCTGTATTTCATTGCTTGAAAGTATGCAAAAGTTTGAAAAACCGAAATAAGTAGGGATCTAATTGTATTCTAGCTAGTTTGTAGATTTCTTTCTTGATATTAGAATATTCATATGCTAAGCTTGGTATGTTCTGGCGTTTCTTTGTTTAAAAACATCGTTTTCGTGTTGTTCGCATATGTATCTACGCTTTCTATGTTCGAGTTTAGACCATTTTCTGTTGAAATAATCTGTTCTCTCTGGTGCAAGGTTGATTGACGCGTTAGAAATGATGAAGCACGGAGTGAGGCGACTTCTCGTCCATAAAAGCGTCGTATGGAGAGGCATGAGCAAAAGATTTTCAATTCTCTACAATGGCAAGTGGCTCAAAAACATCGATGGAAGCAACAACAATCTCCCCCCTAACACAAATTGTTCATCATCCTCCTCTGCGTCAGCGGCCCACGATAAGTTCTGCTGCCTATCGCGAGAAGACGTGATCCGATTCATCATTGGCTGCCTCGGTGCATTGGCCCCGCTCCCTCTCTCGTCGATCTCTGTTCTCGGAGCCATTAATCCAAATTACCATTTCATCGAAGCTTCATCACCGGCCATCGAAGTCGCGCGGAATCTCCCCCAAGACCCAAGTGCAGTTGCAGTCGTGGAGAAGACGTTTGACAGCCAGTACAAAATCATCGGTGAAATCTCTGCCTCCAAGCTGTGGAAATGCAACTACTTGGCCGCTTCATGGGCACTAGCCAATCTCTCCTCCGGCCAGTTCGTAATGGGGGTAGAGGATAACACCATGGCTGCAACTTCCCTTCCGGATTTCTCCTTGACCTCCAATGGTGGAAACAGAACTTCCGGAAAAAGTGGCAATTTGACGAAATTGAAGAAGTTCAGCAGTCGAAGTATTGGGTTTAATTCATCGAGCCAAGGGTTTGGGGTCGGTAGGAACATGTATCGAGGGAGAAGTGCGGCATTGACATGCAAGGTCTCGAGCTCGTTGGCTGCAGTGATGGCTCAGATGCTGTCTCACAGAGCAACCCATATTTGGGTGACTGAAAATGAAAGTGATGATGATATTCTGGTGGGGGTGGTGGGCTATGCTGATATTTTGCATGCTGTGACTAAACAGCCTGCAAGTTTAATCCCGGTGAATCGATCGATGGATGGATTCAGGCACGAAACTTAGAATGTGGGATGAAATTTTTTCAATTTTTTATATATATTTTTTTTGGGAGAGTTTCTGTTGAGAAATTCACTTGTTTTGATCTTTGAACAAGATCTTCATGTGTTCTTGAAGGGGTTTTCTAAGCTTATGGACTTTGTAAGTTTTGTATGTACACAAATGTTCCATTAATTAGAAATAAGCGAGTTGTGTGGTTTAATATCCTAGGATTTTTAATTTTTTGGGGCCAAATTTCAAATGGAAAATCTATACGTCTTTTTTGACAATTGATCGAAAAACAAAAGTTGAAACCTTTTTTTTATGGAAACGTATATGCGATAATCAATTATGTGAGAGCAAGACGCCTAAAAGCGTAAATGTTTAGAGGATTAGAGGCCAAAGACAGAGTAGCTACGAAAAAAAGAAGATGAAGATTGGATAAAACTGTTCAATTTCACATCGTTAGAGTAAGAATAAAGTCAAGTCAAATTGTGTTTTTGATAAATATTTTAAGGGTAATACCACGTCTACCATCTATTCTTACAACATAACTATATGATCAAAAATAACTCAAGAGGAGAGGTGAATTAGATTATTAACAATTTTTTCGTGATTAGCTTACTAATTTGTACAAGTTCAAATTTAGCGATATTCTCGAGCAATAAGATTAATTTTTCAGAGTACTTATTATAGTGAGCAAATTCTAAAGAGTTTAGAGAGAAGAGATGCAACCGAGTTGTCAACGCGGTTCGGTCAATCTTGCCTGCGTCCGCGCTTCAAGACTTCTCTTTAAAGATTCCTCTCAATCTAAACTTTTTGAGTTCACTAGATTGATCTTTCAGGCATCAATCAATGTCTTACAAGATTCTTCTTCAGAGCGTCACCATTTACTCGTTCACAAATAGTAATAAGATCAAAATATTGATGAATACAAATCTCTCACACTCTCAATGCATAAAAATGCAAGTTGATGAACTATGGGAGGTGGGAGATCAATAGAAGGAAGTGATTCTTAAGCTTTGATTCGGTAGCACTTCGTTGTAATTTTTCAGATTTGGCTGTCTTAATGAGTCTTCATTCTTATATTTACAAGTGTCTTCAGAAAACAGCTAATGCGGTCAACACTTCCTCTTGCTTGGTCGACGCTTTGTTGACGTTGTGTGTTATTTTAAAAGTCGTTCAACAACTCAGTCGACGCTTTGGCTTTCCGGTTGAAACTTTAAGACTCTTAAAATTTCTAGATTTGATGATACGATCGACACTAGCACTATTCGGTTGACATTTAAAACTCTCTGGAATTTATGTATTAGTTCATGCGGTCGACACTATCACTGTCCGGTCAACATTTGAAATTCTCTGAAATTTTTGTATTAATTTATGCGGTTGACACTATCAATGTTTGGTCGACACTTGAAACTCTCTGAAATTTATGCATTAGGTTCGACGGTTGACACTAGCACTATCCGGTCGACGCTTGACGTTTTTTGGAGTTTCGTAAATATGACTTGCGGTCGACACTATGTCACTTCGGTCAACACTTTGAAGTCATTTTTTCAAACATTACCTTCAAGTTCTAAAGTTTTATTGAAAACTGAAAAAACTTGAACACACACGTTAGAAATATTAAATATCTCTCTTAAAAGATATTTTTAATAAGAATCAATATAATAATATTTTTTTTGCTTATTATCGACATAATCATCAATCAACGAAAGATTAAATAGAAATATTCATCATCAAAAATATATATTAATTCTAAAATATATTTTAAGCTAACAATAACGTGACAATCATTAATTATTTGTTTTAACTATTTATAAATTATCACGTTAGTAAATAAAATTTTATTTTATTTTAGATGAATAAATACAGTATTTGTTTTTTTATAGATATTTTAACATATTTTTGTCCTAATTAATGTGAAGTTTAATTGTTTAGAGCTTAATTTAGAATTAACTTTTTCTAAACAAAAATAAATGACAAGCCGGTTGTTAATGGCCACAAGTGTGGAATCCAATGGAATCTATTCAATGAACTTGAAACATGACTCCAAAAAGAATATTCCTTACATGTTCCAAAAATATATATATAATAAAAAATAAAATATTTAATATATTTATTGCATGCTATGAGCAATAATGTTAATTGGGTAATGTTTCATTTATTTTCTAATTTTACCTTTTAATTCTTATATTTTTATGTGACAATAATTGATTTATATAATTAACGCGATACATTATAAATAATTAAAATAAATTATTAATTAATAATTATATAAAAAAGTAAAACTAGAAGAAATGTAACATTAATCAATTAATTATATGATATAATAATTAGAGTCTAAACTCAAAATCATTAGTAATTATGTAAAACATTTTTGTTAATTAATTGATTTCTAATTAATTGTAATTGTTTTCATTAATGTTTGGATTGCAATCAAATAAAAATTAATAAAACTTCTTCAATTTTTTAAGATTAAATTTGATTAGCGACGATAATTGATGTTCACGTAATTACACAGAGACAACGCGATAAACTAATAGATAACTCATAATTTAGCAAACGAAGAGCAAGCAAAAATTAATAACTAGATTATATAAATGATTTAAACCGGGAATGTATGTAGCAATTAGTATATAGATGTCGTTCTTATATCGAACCATTAGGTCAATCTGGCTGTTGATTGGGCTTCAATTAGCGATTATTTAAGGTTGAGCGATCTGAGCATAATTTATATTTACTTATTCATAAATCTTGGAACTATAATATTGTCACGTTTCAAAGTCCAATTTCTCGAGGAAACTTAAAAAAATAAATCTAAATTATGGTTGTAGTTGAAAAGATGTTTAAAAAAATAGAGAAATTACCAATTTTAACCCTGTACTATACACGTTGTTTCAATTCGGCCCCTGTACTATAAAAACTGGCAAACCGGACCCTGTACTTTGATTCTGTTACCAGTTTTGACATTCTATCAACAATTTCATTAAACACTCATTGAAAAAACTAACAAAAAATCTTGGATTCAGTTTAAATTTTTACCACATGCTTACTACTTAATGAGAAGATAATCTGAAAATTTTTATAATTGTTTAACACATGTACGATTTATTGTAATTTTATTTCAGTATTTTTTAAACATATTATAATAAATCATACAATTTTTAAAACATTACGCAAATTTTTGTATTATCTATCCATAATATGGTAAACTTCTGAAAAAAGTTTCAAATAAATCCAATATTTTTTGGTATTCTTTTAAATTAATCTCAGTTTCTTCTTTACTTTGTAAATTAATTTTTAAAAAAATACCAAAAAATATTTAATTTATTTGAAAACTTTTTCACATGTTCAACCAATCATGGATAGATAATAGAAAAAGTTTCGTGATTTTATAAAATTTGTATGATTTATTATAATATTTTTATAAAATACTAAAATAAAATTCTAATAAATTTTACATGTGTTACAAAACCACGAAAATTTTCAGATTATCTTCTCATTAAGTAGTGAGCGTGTGGTAAAAATTTCAACTGAATCCAAGATCGTTTGTTAGTTTTTTCAATGAAGGTTTAATGAAATTGTTGATAGAAGGTCAAAACTGATAACAGAATCAAAGTACATGGTTCGGTTTGCCAGTACAGGGACCGAATTGAAAAAACGTGTATAGTACATGGTTAAAATTGATAATTTCCCAAAAAAATATTATGAACCAAGAAAAAAAAATTAATTTTTTTTAACATAGTTCGTTAAGCGTAAATCTTGTGATTAATTTATATTGAATTGTCTATAATTATTTATAAATTTCAATTGATAAAAAACATTAATATAGCTCAAGGAATGCAACATATTATGTAATTATTCTTGTTCGAGTATTTAATAAAAATAGTTTTTTTTGTAGCATTAAGTGTATATTTTAATTTTATATTCTAAATTTACACTTTATTTTTTTTATTGGAATAGTAATTTTATTGGAATAGTAATTTTATATATATATATACACACGCGCTATAAGGTCGATAACAAAATCGACTTTAAACTATTTTTGTTAATAAAACAAACTTAAACTATCATTTGTTAACAAAACAAATATTAAACTATCATTTGATTCTAGACACGAGTGGCTTTAGCTTCACGCGGGCGTACCCGCAGTCACCTGCACTTGAAATGGGTGTAAAACACATTCGGGAACAAAGTGAACTCATTTCCATGTGGTCGTCTGCAGTTAAAATATGATCGTCTGCACCTGAATCAGTGCAAAATGTATTGGAAAACAGATGACGACTTCACGCAGACGTACTTGCGGTCGCTCGCAATTAAAATGCGCTCAACTGTGTCTGGATTTAACAACAAGAAGTAAAAATTATTGTGTTAATGAATAGGGGTAGACACGAGCAAGTTCGGTCCGGACTGGGCGTCTTCGGGATTTTTTTTCCGAAGATCGGAACCGGCCCTGGGAGGAACCGGGATCGAACAGAAAATTTCGGTCTTGGTTCCTCCTAGGCGATCGATCGGCTGAAGAGACGTTCGTTGAGCAAATGAAGTGCTGATCGATCGCGAGTAGCCGATCGATCGGCTGTGTGATTACAAGATGAAGATCGAGCAGAAGCATAGCCGATCGTTCAGCCAAATCTCAAGCGATCGATCGACTGTGCGATTAAATTAAATATCACAAACATACAGTGAGCTGTGAGAAGTAGGAGTGGACACTGGACAAACTACAGTGCCAAGCCGAAATGAAGCAGGGAGCACAGAGCACGGAACACGGAGGTCTGTTGTTCAGACTTCGGATGTTGGAGGCCGGGTGTTCGGGAATTCTGAAGCTCGGCAGGTCGAAACTCGGGGTTCAAAGTTCGGAGCAGGGGAGACCAAAATCGGGGACTACAACTCGCAGGTCAAGTGTTCGAAGGTCGGGTGTTCGGAGGTCAGGACTCGGGTGTTTGCCTATTAGGAATTTAGGGGCGAGTGAAGCGTTAGCTGAACTGAAGACTCGTTCAGTCGTCGAAGCCGAAGGTCGAACGAATTTGGTTTAAGTTCTGTCATTCGGTCCGGTCCCGGTTCTTCTGGAATTCGGGCCGTGGACCGAGGACCAGACTAACTGTCTTCGGTTCAAAGGCCCTTGGACCGAGGACCAGACCGTCGTCCATCAGCCTGGGACCGAAAACGGTCCTGCCCACTCCTATTAACTAGAGGTGTGCAAAATCAAACCGGAACCGATGAACCGGATTGAAACCGGTGAAATTTGTAACACCCGGCCTTTTTGTCTGTAATTATTTCCCAAATCATTTGCGGGATTTATTTAATATAAACGCAATATGTGTTTTGTTGGAAAACCAAACTAATAATTAACTAAACAAAACACTAAGTTAAAAATGCATGGAAGGGTAATCTGGGGAGAAATTAAGGTTGGTGGGAGATTGTCAATGGATGATTGACACTTGGGAGCTTGTTGAAGAAGTTAAGTTCTTCCTCCTACGTGAAACCTTCAGTTCACTTCTCCGTTTCTTCTCTTCTTTCTCTGTTTTCTCTCTTCCAGGCGATTGAAACAAAGTTCCACACTTTGTTTCTCCTGCATTCTTCTGTTTTCTTCCGTGAAGGTAATTCCCGTCGATAGTGAACAAGTTTAACTATACTGTTTATTGATTTTGAGGAGTTTAGGGTTAATAACTGTATAAGCATGTTTTAGGTTCACAAACTACTGAAAACCGAGACGTTCAAGACTTCTGACACCGCAGCAAACAGGTAAGTTCATATCTGTAGGCTGGCCCTTAAGGCCCTACATCACGGAGACTCTAGGATCTGATTTCTGTTGGGAGGTTTCGGGTAGATAAGTTAAAGCTAAATTCCGAGTAGTCTGTTCTTCCTTTAGGTTCTGTACTATTGTTTCAGTTGTCTGCTGTTTAATTTATAAGCATTGAGAATGTTCATGCATACACGTTTTCACCGAAAGCTCATGCAAAACCGATTTCTGCACACTGTTTGAAACTAAACAAGATAAAAATCTGAGTGAAATGTACTGGTTAAGTGTGGGATGGGGACTGGCCCCCAGATCTGTTTTCTGTACTGTTCCGTATAACTGTTGTGCCTGATAGTGCACCTACTTTTCGCCAATTCCCCTATAAGCCCCACTTACACCCTTCTGTCACTGAAACGTAATGTTATGTACTGTCACTGTATTTCTGAAAGTTCATGCATAGCATTTTGCATCACTGCATATCTATTATGTTCTTACTGAGTTTTAGACTCATAGGTGAACTCTCTGATGTAGGTACTGAACCCGAAAATGAGGACTTTTTGCCTCAGTCTGATGATTAGGTACTGGTGGCTCGAGCTCTCGGGGGTGGTTGCTGCAGCCAGACAAATTCCGTCCCGAGGTTTAAGTATTTAAAGTAAAGTCTATGTCTGTAAACCCTATTAGGATTCTGTGTTTTTGCTTTAAAAACTCTGTAAGAAATTCTGTTGAACATATATAATGTATAGATTCTGTGTCAATGTTTAAAACTGCTGTATTTGACAGATGAATTCATGTTCTGAATGTTCTGGAATTGTTTGGGGACATTTTCTGTTAGTTTGTTGTGCATGGAAGACTTCTGGTTTTGGAACTATCCATGCAGTCTGTTCCTTTGAATCTGTCAATTGTAAAGTGTGTTCTACACAGCCTTGTTTAGAATCGGGTATTTAAGGTCTATAACTTTCATGTCTTCTGTCTGTACTGTATTTGACAGTTGAATTATGTTCTGAAGTATTCTGAATTGGTTTGGAATATTTTATGTTACTCTATGCATGGATGGTCTCTGGTTTTTGAGCTATTTATGCAGTGTGTCTTCTTGAATCTGTTAATTGTAAAGCAGCTTTCCCAACCTTGTTTTGATTCGGGTTTTGGAAATCTGAAACTTTTATTGCCTTATGTTTTATGCCCTCTGTTGGTATGTCTTCCTGTTAAAGTTGTCAAGTTTTTGCCTACATCCACCTCTGCCTATTTCTCTTTAAAACTTCATCCACCGCTGCCCGCTGCCCGCTGCCCGCTCTTCTTTAGAAATTTCATCTGCCGCTGCCCTAAAAATTTAGTCTTCCGCCCAGTTTATGTTTTAATCCTCCGCTTGACATCATCCAAGTCTTCCGCCCAGTTTATAGTTTTAATCCTCCGCTTGACGTCATCCAAGTCTTCCGCCTAGTATATAGTTTTAATCCTCCGCCTGATGTCATCCAAGTCTTCCGCCCAGTTTATAGTTTTAATCCTCTGCCTGACGTCATCCAAGTCTTCCGCCCAGTTTATTCGTAGTTTCTGTCTCTGTCTTCCGCTGAACACTGTTCACCTTTTGTCGTATCTGAGTCCACCGATGGCCTTAATCTTCAGCCTGACGTCATCCTTACTTCTGTCTTTGCAAATGTATCTTCCGCCTGAAGTCAGCTCACATCTTCCGCCTGATTTAATTGTATCACCCGCCTTGGATTAATTTTCATCCACCGCCCAACAATATTTTGTTTGTTTTTAAACTAAGTCTTCCTCCAGTCTTCCGCCAATATTTCCAGTAATTCCCTGCCATTCCTGTCTGTTTATTTCTCTGTCTGCTTACTTCTGATTTTGTTTTAGGTATTTTGTAATTCATCCTGCAGTTTGGTTTTAATTGTTTTCTTTCCCGTTATGATTTCTACTCCAGAGAACACACTCTCTCTCTGTCAATGTTTTAAAAGCATAATGTTCAAAAAAAAATACTAATAATAGTCTCGTCTTCTGTAAAATGTCCGGAGTGATGGCTCCTCGGACCCCGATCGGGTCGGGGGCTATCACAAAATTGGTCCAGTTTGGGTCGATTTTGAGCAAAATGAAACCGAACTTCGGTTCTATTTTGTAGGAACCGAATTTATTGGTTCGGTTTTCAGTTTGGATAATTCAAAACCGTCAGTAACCGAACCGAACCGAATAATTAAGGATTTATGGAAAGCCAATTTGACTAGTTTTTCAAAAAAAAAAACCGGTCCACCTTCCCCCATAAAATCAACCGTATTTCATTTCTTTTCTTCTGAGCCCTAAATTTCTTCTAGCTTTCTCTATGCTCTTTGGCCGATAGGCGACGCGACGTCGAAGCTTTCCTTTCGTTCCCTCGAGTCCCCAACAACATTTCGAAGCTCGACTGTCTGGGTTCCATATGATTGTGCATCGAAACCAAACAAGGAAAGGACAGATCGTTCGAGCTGATTTTAAGGCCATAGAAAATGGTGAAGGCGTGACTCAATTTCTCATTCTCCGCCGAAGCTTTTGCAGGTTGTCAACGAGTTCTTATGCGATGATGGGTTGAGAAGGAAGTCGCCGAAAACTAATCCAAATCCAGTTTGAGGAGATGTTTCGTATGAAATTTGCAGTTTTGGAATCAAGAACGAGGCTTGTTTGGACTTAAGAGCATCATCAGAAGATGGTAAGGTCGAGAAACATGATGCATTTAGCACTCTATCTCCTCCATTATCTTTTTGCACCAACATCCTACAACAGAAATAATCTAGTGAAAAAACTATAATAATTTGACGAACCGGAACCGAACTGAAAATTTTAGTTTGGTTCCAGCAAAGTTGAAGATAGGTTTCGGGCCAAATTTTAACAAACCGAAAGCTCGTCGGTTCAGTTCGGTTGTACTCCAAAACCGAACCGAACCGAACCGACAAATGAACACTACTACTATTAATTAATATAGTTTAAAATTTATTATTAATTATTAAATAATATCAGGGAACGAAAGACATTTAAGTAAATTAAATAACACGTACATGAGATTAAAATATATAATATTATTTAAATTTTACGTAATTTTTTTTATTTTATTTCATATATTGAAAAGTCAAATGACCAATATCTCCCCTTTTTCGAATATTATATCTTTCATAAATTATTTTTAGGAACTTTCTCGTGAATTTCTTCACGTTCTTGTCTGCTTTCTTAAAAAGGAACAAAAAACTTTATAATTTAATATTATTAATTGTGTTCATAATCTCTTAAAAAATGGTTTAATTAAATATAATCTAATCCTGAATTAGTATTTTCATTATAATTTAAATATTATTTTTTACTATAATTTTTAGTTTTCTTAATTACTCTATAAATGTAGGATTTTTTTTTTAAATTCTTTCTTATCATATTTCTTTTTATTTAAATTCTGAGAATATTATTTTTAATAATTATTTGTTTATATGGCCAAATATCTAGCAATAAAATTTAGCATTTTTAGATTTATTTAGTATGAAAAATCCAAAAATAAATTTATTTTTTCTGAATAATAAATTATAGGGTTTTTTTAAAAAAAAACTTCAAGGATTTTTTTTTTTTAAAAACTTGAAAATTACTATTCAAAAAAAAAAAAAACCTCAAAGTTTCAAAACTAGGCGAAATAAACTGTGATAACCCGGATGTGTAAGTATGTGTATGATGGCTGCACGAACCGGAACTCGGATGGCGATACGTCCGCGCAGGCGAACCGGAAAGTGACGGGTTGTAAAAAAGAGATCGTCACAATCCCACATCGCTTGGGGAAGTATGTGGAAATGAAACATATGTAAAAAGATCCTCCCAAGATAGTAAGACGCGTTTTAGAGCACGATTGGCAACGGATCCCATAAGAACTCCAAAGTTAAAAGTGTTTCAGTGAGAGTAGTACCAGGTTGAGTGACCAACTGAGAAGTTCTCGCCAAACAAAGCCGTGAGGGAAGAATATTGGGCTACGGCCCAATCCCTAGAGCGGACAATATCTTGCTGGGAAAATGGGTCGTTACATAAACCTTTTAGTCCGGACTGGGCAGTGGCCGCCAGGAGGAAGCCGGCCGGCCTCCATTTTTTTATTTTAAAAAAATATAAGGGAGGTTGGCCAGTCCAGTTGGACCAGCTGGCCTCCCTTATAAACCGGCAAACCCGTGACTAAAGTCACGGGTTTTGTCGTTTACCGTGGAGGCCGGCCGGTTCACTTGAACCAGCCGACCTCCACGGTAAAATCCAAGACCCATGACCCTATCACGGGTCTTGGATTTACATATGGAGGCTGGCCGGTCCCTGGACCGACCGGTCTCCATATCCCTATTTAAACCTCCCCTCCTCTCCATTTTTCAACTCACACCCTCTCTCAAAACTCTCTCGATTAATTCCTTCCTTCGGCGATATTTTACGGTATGAAGTTTTTATTTTTATTTTTTTATCATTTAATTTACGAAATTTAAAATTATACTGGATATTTTAATTACCCGTTTATTAATTATTTAATATTTTGCTCCATGTAAGGGACTAATTTTTACTCTCCGACGATATTACTCCGCGTTCACCTTTGAGGTATTGAGTCTGTTTTTTTTTTTACGAAATTTATCTATTTATCTGTTATTTAAAAAAAAAACTCAGTATATACTCTATCATAAAAAACGGCGGCATTGCGCTTCACGTACTGAAATAACCCATGGCGCACCGCGACCCTTGCAAGTTTCTCGGTGCTAATATTAGCAGCCCTAACCCGATATTTATCTATTAGCACCTCACTACGCTTTGGGCTGCTAATATTAGCACTGAGAAACTTGCAAGGGTCGCGGTGCGCCATGAATTATATCAGTACGTGAAGCACAACACCGTCACTCTTGATGATAGGACATATACTGAGTTTTTTTTTTTTTTTTTTTTTACGGTAGTTAAATATTGTATGTTATTGACTTTTTTTTTTTTAGAAACAACGATGGATGCTGAATTAAGTAGATCGGTTAGCTGGGATACTGCCATGGAATTTCGGAATCAAGAGTGTAAAGAGAAATTTGAGCAAGATTTGCGCAAACGCTCAGTTACATCTGCAGATATCTTCCTGTGTGATAGCATTCATGCACGTAGTCTTCCAGCGGGACTATCATCCAGTACATGCAATGAATGGAATGGACACACGAGATTCCTGTACGCTCCCACCGGGTGCAGTTGCACACACCCGAACTCATGTCTACATCGAATTGTTCGTATCCATTGCAGACTTGAAATCTTGTAGCTCCCGCAAATGTTGCTTGCCAATTCCTAGATGCACTCTTCAGCTTGTCAAGCTTTGTCTTTATCTTGGGACACACGATGTCATCGGAATCGACCAGCTTCTCATATTTCTTGATTATGCGAGTCATCAAGCGTGTTCGGATCATCTCGAACATGGTCAGGATCAGTTTGTCCCTGACTGGCAAAAGAAGTGCATTGAATGACTAGCACAAATTATTCAATCCCAAATCGCACTTGGAATTCGGAGAGAAAGTATAACTAGCCCAATACTTCGGATCTTCTGTTTGAAGCCATTCGTGGGCTTCCGGACTTAGCTGGAATAATTTCTGCATTTCATACTCGAAATGGGCCTCCGTGGGTGTCCTAGCCGCATTCCACATCGCATCTCTATATGCTTTGCCCCAAAAATGATTTTTGAAATTAGCATACATATGCCGGAGGCAGAAGCGGTGTTCAGCATGTGCGAATTGTTCTCGAACAGCTCTCTGTAACCCCTGATATTTGCACGAATAACAGCATCAATAAAACAATATGACACCCACAATGCCACAAAAATTGAAATAACATATAGAAATGCATCATACCTTTTGTCGATCTGAAACAAGTGTTCAACCGCGGCCCGATTCAGTGTTGAGATCTTGCTTTAATATTTCCAAAAACCATGCCCATGAGTCCGCATTCTCAGATTCGACGTTGGCAACAGCAACGAGGTAAATTTCATCGTTTCCATCAATACTGACGGCTATGAGTAGTTGGCTGGCACACGAGATGACAGTCATCCAAGCAGATAACGGGTCTCCCATACTCTAGCAACCTAGTCTTGCAAGAAGCCATGCACATATAGAATCTTTGGAATCCCAAATGATTAGGGCCCACTGGGTTTCCATAAATTTTTACTGTGCCGCCCGGATTTGATTTGAATATTTCGGCTGCGTACGACCACAGTTGCCCGTACTGTTCGTCGCACTTCCCTTCGTTCAAGCTATGCTTCTTGCTCTTGTGGCAAGACTGAGTGAAATGTCGACGGTGAAGTCATTCATCACTGTCTCCATAATAGATGGGATGTCCCAAGTAGGGTGACTTTTGAACCTGTCCAGGTAATATTTCGCCAGCCATTTTGCTGAAGCGCGTCAATTTTCCACTTGCCTCGAGCAACAGTGAGAGTCGATCAAGCTCTTTATTTGAAACGTTCGCTCATTTTGCATCAAAGAAGCGTGCAGTCGCCACCCACATCCATCTCCACACTCAGCCGTCAGTCGACTCCTTTCACTTTTAGTGAATTTAATACCATAATCATTTTCTAAAGAATATTTGTCTATCTCATTTTTAAGTTTCTGCAAAGAACCATATTTTCTACCCTTATGAAATCCCATTGAGATTTGTTCTCTTACCGGTATGCTTTCCACCTCCTTGTCATCTGAGCCGGCCGGTGTTCGAAGCTCATCGTGTAGCGTTTTGGAGGTAGAATATTTGAATATTTCTTCATTTGTCAGTGGGTTATCGAATGCTCGTACATCATCATATGCAGGAGTGTCGTCCGCACACCAGTCCATTTCTGCATCACCAGTTGATCTCTCATCTGAATTAATCGATCTATTTGAATCAGAATCCATCTTCGTCGCTGAAAAAAAATTTAAAACAAAATTAATAAATGGGTAATTAAAATATCTAATATAATTTTAAATTTCGTAAATTAAATGATAAAAAAATAAAAATAAAAACTTCATACCGAAAAATATCGCCGAAGGAAGGAATTAATCGAGAGAGTTGAGAGTTGAGAGAGTTTTGAGAGAGGGTGTGACGTGCCTCGGGGGCCCGTTACAAGATCTCAAGCCCGGGCACAAAATTTAATTGTTCAATGTTCTAACAACTTACCTCTTTTTGCAGGTTTCGAGTCACTCATGGACTTCACTTGGGAGCCGACTATGGAGGATGAGGAGAAACCTTGTCATGTCATCCGTTGGATCATTCGCACGGAGCTTGAAGACGGCTCTATGGGAATTTGTCTTCCCGGGCCTTGAAATTGTAATTTTTATTTTTTTTAAAACTTATTTGGCATACATTAGCCTTTTTGTAAGAATTTATAAATTGCATTACATGCATTAGATTGAATGGTTAGGACTAGATGTATGGTGGTGGATTTGGGTTGAAGAAATTCTACCCCAATAATCAAGGAAAAGGCCTACTTCAACAAAGAGCCAAAGGAGGACTTGGATTGATGACTTGGCAATTATCCACCTTTGATGACATTTGGCACAAATTAAGGTGGAGCGCTGGATTACTTGCAATGAAGAAAACAAACAAATGTGTTGCGGGCAGCAAGGAATCGGGCAGCACAACTTCGGGCAACAAAAAGGAAAGGAGCAGGTTTACTTGCGCTGAAGCAAAACATCACAAATGGGCGCGGGCAACAAGGATTCAACTGGCGCGGGCAGCACAAATCCGGGCAGGCGTGGAGTTGCTTCCTGAAGACCGTTGATGGGCGCTCCTTTATTCTTCTCTCCACCGTGGATTGCTTGCATCAGCCTACAAGTTTAACAAAACAGCAATATCCTTGGTTGCTCCACGTGGATCTTCATGCTACAACCTTCAACCTTAACCATTGATCATTTTCTTGATCCAATGGTCATCACTCAATCTTGCCAAACCCTAATCCACCTTAGGACTCTATAAATACATGGCATTAGTGATTGTATTCAACTTTTTGCCAATCAATACACTAATATTTCCCTAAATATCCAAAGCTTCCTTGGGTGTTTTCCTTGGTTCCTTGAACCAAGAGGAGTTAGCCTCCATTGCTAACCTAGCTAGGGTTGCTAGGTTAGCTCTCATCCCTTCCCTCTTCGTCTCCCTTGGGAGTTGAAACGAGGACGAAAATCCCGGCCTAAGGTGGTCGTTTTCCTCACGGGAAACGTGTATCCGGGAGCTTAAACCGTAAGCTCGCTCCACGGATCCTCCAAGGGTGTTTCTTTATTTTTCATTGTCTTCACTTTGCACACAACTCACCCTTACATTTCGGTTCCACCATAGCACCCACTCTCACCTTTATTTTTTTTGTCATTTTCTTATTTTATTGCTTTGCATTTTTACATCCATATCTTCATCTTCTTCATCTCTTCTATCTTATTTTTTTATATATATATTTCATGTCATTTCTCACCATATAATATTCGGCCATAGTGTTATTTATCCCTTGTTTATTTTCTTGCAATTTTATTTTTAGCATATTCCTCTCTTTATTTCATCATTTTACACAAGCACTCAACCGAGCACATCTCTCGAATATTGTGGGTTGCACACGGGCCCCTTTTCTAAGGGACCCCGTGTCAAGTGGTATCAGAGCCACAAGGCTTCCCTTATGGTTTTAGTGCCTTGACAATAGTCAAAACTCGGCACAAAACCGGGATAGCGGCTCTTTTTCTATTCCGCATTAATTTCCTATATATTTGTGCTAATCTTGAGCTATTTTGTGCTAGATCTAATTTTATTTTTACTACCATTATTTTTGCTATATTATTGCTTATTCTAATATGGAAAAATATGGTGGACGATCCTACAAGAAAACGCACAAGGTATAGCTCCCGAATTCCTTAACTACTTCTCCTTATTTCTCGGTTTTCTCCCTATCCTCTTGTCACGAAATTTTCTTTTATTTTTTTGCTCGCTTTTAATCTTATTTTGCCTTAGATCTAAGCCGAAACTCTGCTGAAATTTTGTTAGAAAAGTTAGTATAAAATCGACCTAAAGAAATAGCATAAACTTCACGGTTTATCACTATATTCGCCTCGGTTTATTGCTTCTTTAGTTCCGGTTTTGTTGGCACTTTTTGTTATCGTTTGAGCCTCATTTTAGCACTTAAATATTGTCCCTTCACTATATTAATATTCTGGAAATTTTGGTGCTTTAATTTGGTTTAGAATTATTACTATAAAAAAAAAAAAAAGGATTATTTTTGAAAATTGCCATATCATTTATGCTTCTTGCTATGCTCGAATTTGCCTAATATTTTGCTGGATTCTACTCATGTTTTAGCTCATAAATTTACTTAATATATGCTGATAAGTTTATGCATGAAATTGGTTAACAAGAATTTAGTAAAAGACATGAATTAAGGTATCAATTTAGAGCTAGACATCATTTAAAAATTCTGCTATATTTGGATTAAATTCCAGCATGTTATTTTGACTTAAATGATGTTCTAAATTTTTGTATTTGCTGTTTTTAGAGTTAATTAGTTGTCAATAATATTGCTCTAATTGATCCTTAGTAAAAGTTGACAACTTGATTGAAATTTCTTGCAAATTTGTGGTGAAAAGGAATTATTGAAAATATTCACTTATTGGTTGAGATATTAAGAGTTTATTAATTTGTTTAGTTATCATCCTAATTAGCATGATCCCTATTTTTGAATTTGTCTTAGTTAAGATTGTTCCCTAGAACCTAAATTTGCCTAAGACATTAACAAGAATTTGAACACTTAACAATGACTAACCGAAGTGGAATCAATCGAGATCCAACGCACCAAGAACCACATCGAGCTAGGGAAACTCCCCCACCCGAAAACACACGATACGAAGGTGAGACTAGCTCTCCAGGGGGCATGCAAGGACAAATTGATGCCTTAACCAATATAGTTAATAGCCTTGCCCAACAAGTCCAAACAATGCTAAACAATCCTCCTCGTCAAGAATTCCATGAACGTGTTCCTTCTCAAGAGACCGCCTCTAGGGTTATTCCTGAACGTCCTAGACGTCAACCACCTGTGCAACCACCCATAGAGGAAGATATATGGGCTGAACCACGTAGAAGGAGACCCCGATCTTATAACTCGGAGGATGAGAATTGGACGGATGATGATGAAGAGTATCGTCCAAATCGTCGTAGAGACAACGACGACCTCCGTAATGTGAAAATGTCCATTCCATCTTTCAATGGAACTTGCGACGGTCACACATACCTAGATTGGGTCGATAAAGTAGAGAGAGTTTTCGAGTGTCATAACTATTCCGAACGAGTCAAAATTCAACTCGCCTCTCTAGAATTAACGGGCCACGCTGCTTTATGGTGGTCTAACTTTAAGAACCATAGAATGAGAACATTAGGGTATCCCGTTGTAACCTGGAATGCCATGAAAGATTTAATGTATAAGAGGTTTGTTCCCCGACACTACAAGCACGAACTCTTTCACCAACTTCACGCCCTCAAACAAAACTCGCTCTCGGTTGATGAGTATATATCAGAATTTGAAACTCTCAATATGCGGTGTGCTATTGATGAACCGGAGGAGCAACTCATCGCGAGATTCATTCGTGGATTAAACCGTGAAATTGGTGACGCAGTTGAAATGCATCAATTGGAGGCTATGGAGAAAGTTATTCAACTTGCCCTTACGGTGGAAAGACAACTCAAAAGAAAGCGAAAAACAAACTTCCCCACTAAATTTCCATCTAGGCACCTAGACCAAGATAAGCCAAAGCCTCCATGGAAGAACGAAGATAAAAGGCCAGTTAACCGTAATTGGCTACCTAAGACTCCCTTCAATCCTGATAAACCCCCTCCGTCGGACAAGAATCAAGCGACCACATCAAAAGGACAAAGAGCTCGTGATGTTCAATGCTACAAGTGTTTGGGCAAAGGACATTACGCCAATGAATGCTCTAACCGTCGAGTGATGGTTATCAAGGAGACTACCGGAGAATGGGAAAGCGAAAATGACGAAGGTCAATACCTCGATAAAGAAGAAAAAGATGAGGTAGACGACGATAGTGAGCACGATTCGGATGAGTGTGTTCCTCAAGAAGGACCACTTTTAATGGTCATCCGTAGGACCCTTGTTTCTAAGAACATTAAAGAAGACTGCCAACGTGAAAATATTTTTCAAAGTAGATGTGCAGTCAAGGACAAAGTTTGCTCCATGATTATTGATAGTGGTAGTTGCGTCAACGTAGCTTCCCAAGATATGGTTAAAAGCTTGGATTGGAGACTACTAGTCACCTTAAGCCATATAAGTTGAGATGGTTGGACGATCGGGATGACATCAAAGTAACGAAGCAAGTAACCATCAATTTCACTGTTGGCAAGTATAAGGACGCGGTTCTTTGCGACGTCGTCCCTATGAATGCGAGTCATCTTTTACTTGGTCGACCATGGCTATATGACCGTAGGGTGCAATACGATGGATACCTCAACAACTATAGTCTGAAATTTGGTGGTAGGAATATCAAATTACTTCCCATGACTCCTGAACAAATTGCCCGTGACGATGCGGTTAGAAAGGAAGAAAAGACCAAAGAAACTCTTTTCTTGACAAAAAAAGGATTAAGAGCTGCCGTAACAAAAGGAAAGACTGTGATTCTCGTGTTATTTAGGGATCGTATTATGGAGCTTGGCGAGATTCCCTTAGCGGTCCAAAATCTACTTAAGACCTATCAAGACGTCTTTCCCGAAGAACTACCAACCGGATTGCCACCGATTAGAGGAATCGAACATCAAATCGATCTCCAACCTGGAGCTATGCTACCAAATCGACCGGCCTATAGGATGAGGCCTGAAGAAGCAAAGGAGCTACAAGATCAAGTCCAAGAGTTGTTGGGAAAAGGATACATAAGAGAATCAATGAGCCCATGCGCCGTACCTACTCTGTTGGTACCAAAAAAGGATGGTTCAATGCGAATGTGTGTTGATAGTAGAGCTATCAACCAAATTACCATTAAATATCGGTATCCTATTCCTCGACTTGAAGACATGTTGGACGAATTGAGTGGAGCATCGATATTCTCCAAGGTAGACTTGAAGAGCGGATATCACCAAATACGGATGAAAGAAGGTGATGAATGGAAAACCGCCTTCAAAACAAAATACGGATTGTTTGAGTGGATGGTTATGCCATTCGGTCTTACAAATGCCCCGAGCACCTTCATGCGATTAATGCACCATGTTCTTAAGGAGTTCCTTGGAAAATTTGTTGTCGTGTATTTCGATGACATTTTGGTGTATAGTCATGACCTGCCACAACATGTCAACCATCTCGGGCTATTATTTCAAACTCTCCGACGAACCAAATTGTTTGGAAATTTGACCAAATGCTCCTTTGGACAAGAGAAGGTTTACTTTTTGGGCTTTATAATTTCTAAGGATGGCTTGGAAGCGGATGAGGATAAAGTCAAAGCCATCAAGGAGTGGCCCACTCCTAATAGTATCACTGAAGTCCGTAGTTTTCACGGATTAGCCTCTTTCTATAGGAGGTTCATTAAAGACTTCAGTTCTTTAGTCGCTCCTATCACGGATCTGACCAAGAAAGGAGTTGACTTTAATTGGTCACCGGCATGCCAAAGTAGCTTTGACCTTATAAAAGAAAAACTTTGTCAATCACCTGTTTTGGCTTTACCCGATTTCAATAAAGTTTTTGAGATCAAAAGTGATGCCTCCGGTATTGGCATTGGTGCTGTATTGATGCAAGATGGCAAGCCTCTTGCTTATTTTAGCGAAAAATTGAAAGGAGCTGCTTTGAATTATTCTACATATGACAAAGAATTTTATGCGGTGATTAGAGCTATTGAACATTGGCAGCACTACCTACTTTCGAAAGAGTTTGTGATTCATTCCGACCACCAATCCCTTAAGCACATTAAGAGCCAACACAAACTCAACAAAAGACACGCGAAGTGGGTGGAATTTTTGGAAAGATTTCCCTACATATTAAAATATTTGAAAGGGTCTGATAATACTGTTGCCAATGCTCTCTCCCGAAGACGTATCCTCTTGACGGAACTAAGTGTTAGATTTTTCGGATTTGAATGGATCAAAGACTTGTATGCATCCGATAAAGACTTTGGGTTGCCTTTTCAAGTCTATCAAAATAAGGCTGAAGGAGGATATAGTCTTGTGGACGGATTCTTATTGAGGAATGGGAAATTGTGTATCCCACACTGCAGTCTAAGACAATGCCTCGTTAAAGAAGCTCATGGAGGAGGATTGTCTGGACATTTTGGAGAAAAGAAGACCCTAGAATTATTAAAAGAAAAATTCTATTGGCCTCACATGATGAAGGACGTACACCATTACATTGAAAAGTGCATTGTGTGCAAAAAGGCCAAAAGCAAGGTTCTACCCCAAGGACTTTACCTTCCCTTACCAGTTCCTACGCATCCTTGGGTAGAAATTAGTATGGATTTTGTTTTAGGGTTACCACGGACCGGACGTAATAAAGATTCTATCCTTGTGGTGGTAGACCGTTTCTCCAAAATGGCGCATTTTATTGCCTGCAACAAAACTGACGACTCTGCTGCTATAGCCGATTTATTCTTCAAGGAGATAATTAGACTCCATGGTGTGCCTCAGTCCATTGTGTCGGACCGTGATACTAAATTTTTGAGCACATTTTGGAAGACCTTATGGAAGAAGTTGGGGACCACGCTATGTTTTAGCACATCCTTTCATCCCCAAACGGACGGCCAAACAGAAGTGGTCAATAGGACCTTGGGTACCCTTCTCCGAAGTGTCGTGGGTAAGACCCTCACCAATTGGGACATACTACTACCCCAAATTGAATTCGGTTACAACCGAAGCCTTCATTCCACCACCCAGCAAACGCCTTTTGAGGTAGTATATGGTTTTAATCCGAACACACCATTGACACTTATTCCTATACCAACCCAGGACCTAATTAACCCTTCGGGAGCGGATAAAGCGGAACAGATGAAAAAATTATATGAAAAGGTTCGCCAAACAATTGAGAAGAATAACGCCAATTATGCAAAGCATGCGAATAGAGGACGAAAGGAGGTAATTTTCAATGTTGGAGATTTGGTATGGATACACCTTAGGAAAGAACGGTTTCCCGCCAAAAGGCGCTCCAAGCTATCACCTAGAGCTGAAGGCCCCTTCAAAGTCTTAGAACGCATAAATAACAATGCTTACAAATTGGAGTTACCTGGCGATTATGGGGTATCATCCACCTTCAACGTGCAAGATTTGTCCCCTTATATTGGAGAATTGGGACATGAAGAGGAGGCTGAATTAACGGATTTGAGGTCAAATCCTCAGCCACCTGGAGGGGATGACGTGCCTCGGGGGCCCGTTACAAGATCTCAAGCCCGGGCACAAAATTTAATTGTTCAATGTTCTAACAACTTACCTCTTTTTGCAGGTTTCGAGTCACTCATGGACTTCACTTGGGAGCCGACTATGGAGGATGAGGAGAAACCTTGCCATGTCATCCGTTGGATCATTCGCACGGAGCTTGAAGACGGCTCTATGGGAATTTGTCTTCCCGGGCCTTGAAATTGTAATTTTTATTTTTTTTAAAACTTATTTGGCATACATTAGCCTTTTTGTAAGAATTTATAAATTGCATTACATGCATTAGATTGAATGGTTAGGACTAGATGTATGGTGGTGGATTTGGGTTGAAGAAATTCTACCCCAATAATCAAGGAAAAGGCCTACTTCAACAAAGAGCCAAAGGAGGACTTGGATTGATGACTTGGCAATTATCCACCTTTGATGACATTTGGCACAAATTAAGGTGGAGCGCTGGATTACTTGCAATGAAGAAAACAAACAAATGTGTTGCGGGCAGCAAGGAATCGGGCAGCACAACTTCGGGCAACAAAAAGGAAAGGAGCAGGTTTACTTGCGCTGAAGCAAAACATCACAAATGGGCGCGGGCAGCAAGGATTCAACTGGCGCGGGCAGCACAAATCCGGGCAGGCGTGGAGTTGCTTCCTGAAGACCGTTGATGGGCGCTCCTTTATTCTTCTCTCCACCGTGGATTGCTTGCATCAGCCTACAAGTTTAACAAAACAGCAATATCCTTGGTTGCTCCACGTGGATCTTCATGCTACAACCTTCAACCTTAACCATTGATCATTTTCTTGATCCAATGGTCATCACTCAATCTTGCCAAACCCTAATCCACCTTAGGACTCTATAAATACATGGCATTAGTGATTGTATTCAACTTTTTGCCAATCAATACACTAATATTTCCCTAAATATCCAAAGCTTCCTTGGGTGTTTTCCTTGGTTCCTTGAACCAAGAGGAGTTAGCCTCCATTGCTAACCTAGCTAGGGTTGCTAGGTTAGCTCTCATCCCTTCCCTCTTCGTCTCCCTTGGGAGTTGAAACGAGGACGAAAATCCCGGCCTAAGGTGGTCGTTTTCCTCACGGGAAACGTGTATCCGGGAGCTTAAACCGTAAGCTCGCTCCACGGATCCTCCAAGGGTGTTTCTTTATTTTTCATTGTCTTCACTTTGCACACAACTCACCCTTACATTTCGGTTCCACCATAGCACCCACTCTCACCTTTATTTTTTTTGTCATTTTCTTATTTTATTGCTTTGCATTTTTACATCCATATCTTCATCTTCTTCATCTCTTCTATCTTATTTTTTTATATATATATTTCATGTCATTTCTCACCATATAATATTCGGCCATAGTGTTATTTATCCCTTGTTTATTTTCTTGCAATTTTATTTTTAGCATATTCCTCTCTTTATTTCATCATTTTACACAAGCACTCAACCGAGCACATCTCTCGAATATTGTGGGTTGCACACGGGCCCCTTTTCTAAGGGACCCCGTGTCAGGGTGTAAGCTGAAAAATGGAGGGGAGGGAGGGTTTAAATAAGGGTATGGAGGCCGGTCGGTCCAACTGGTCACAGGTCTTGGATTTTACCGTGGAGACTGGCTGGTTCAAGTGAACCGGCCGGCCTCCACGGTAAACGACAATACCCGTGACTTTAGCCACGGGTTTGCCGGTTTATAAGGGAGGCCGGCTGGTCCAACTGGACCGACCGACCTCCCTTATATTTTTTTTAAAATAAAAAAATGGAGGATAGCCGGTCCAACTAGACCAGCTGGCCTCCTCTTGGCGGCCACTGCCCAGTCAAGACTAAAATGTTTATTTTGCCTATTTTTGAAACTTTGAAGTTTTTTTTTTTTTAACAGTAATCTTTAAGGTTTTTTTTTTTAAAAAAACCTAAACTTAAAAAAAAAACCCTAAATTATATCAAATATCCGTAACTAAAACTGTTAAAATTAATGAGTTGTAACAACTAACTTAAATGGGAGAAGTGTAACTGATCCTACTTATCAAGATTGAGAGAACCGTTGAGTCCTCATCTTGAATACCAAAAAATTTTATTTTTCTCTTCCAGTTTTTATCTAGCCTATAAATATAAAGGCTCTGTAAGGTTCTAAAAATAATAAAGAGAAATAGATTTCTCAACATATTGGTATCAGAGCCAGAGCCAGAGCCAACATTTACTTTCCCATGGCCAGTACCAGTGCAATCCCGTCCAATATCAACCACCATTTTATTCTAGAGTTTAATGGCGATGACTATGATTTCTAGTTCGTAAAGATGAAGACCATCTTCCGATCTATTAACCAGTGGGAGATCGTGGAGAAAGGAGTCCAAGAGCCCGCCGATGGAGCTGACCTGAACGAAGCAGATCTGAAGAAATTAGAGCAATTTCGACGAGCCGACGCAAATGCTCTTTCCGTACTCCAGAGAGCAGTCGCCAAATCCATCTTTCCTAGAATCATGCATGCCAACACAGCCAAAGAGGCGTGGGAGATCTTGCGGAGTGAATTCCAAGGAGATGAGAAAGTTAGAGCCATTAAGCTCCAAGCGCTGCTGAAGGAGTTCGAAAATGCCAAAATGAAGGAGAAAGAAACACTGATGGAATTCTCGACCAGATTTTTCAATTTGGTAAACCAGATGAAATCTCATGGTGAAGACGTCACAGACCAGAGAATGGTGTGAAAGATCCTTATTTGCCTACCTGAGAAATACGATCCCATCGTCGCCGTCATCGAAGAAACAAAGAACTTGTCAATGCTAACAGTCCAAGAATTGATGGCGTCCCTCAAATCGTTTGAACAAAGGTTGTCTAGACACTCCAAAAAGCCAATTGAGAGTGCTTTCCAATCAAAGCTCAACATCGGCAACAACGACCGAGACGATAGCTCAAGTTCCAACCAGTCAAGAGGTGGAAGAAATTCAAGAGGATGAGGTGGACGTAACTCAAGAGGAAGAGGAAAATGCAACTTCTCTTCAAAATGCAGCATTTGTAATAAGACAAATCACTCCAAAGAAGACTGTTGGTTCAAAGGCCAACCAAAGCGCATCAAATGCAACAGGTTCGGTCACCTCGTTAAAGACTGCCGAATGGAGAATAATCACCAGGCTAGTCCGACAGAGTCAAATCAAACAGTCCAAGAAACATACAGAACATTCTATGTGTGTCACACAACCACTGGCAAGGAAAAAGGAAAATGGTTACTGGATAGCGGGTGTAGCAACCATATGACGCCAACCTCAGAAATTTTCTGCGAGCTCGACAAAAGCGTCACTGCCCCAGTTCAGTTCGGCAACGGAGAGCAAACTAAGTCAAAAGGATTTGGAAGAATCGCCATCATGACGAAGGAAGGACCAAGCTGCATAAACAATGTTCTCTGCGTACCAAGCTTAAGTCAAAATTTGTCAAAATTTACTTAGCCTCGGACAACTGGTGGAGAACGGCTACAAGCTTAGCTTCGATAACAATGAGTGCATTATGTTTGATAGGCGAGATAAGTCAAAGGTGTTCACCAAGATCAAGGTGGTCAACCGAAGCTTCACCCTCAACATCAATTATGCCGATCTTAAAGCTCACCGAGCTACCACCTCGGACTATCCAACCTCAACATTATGGCATCGACGACTCGGTCATCTCAACTTCCAAAGTCTCAAGGAGCTGTCTAACAAGAGCATGGTGCAAGGACTTCCTCACATAGAAGAGAAGCAGCATGTATGTGAAGGATGCATGTTCGGAAAACAACACCGACTTCCATTCCCAAAAGGAGTATCATGGAGAGCTAAAGAAAAGCTGGAGCTTGTTCATACCGACGTCTGCGAACCGATGGACACTTTTTCTCTTGCTCAAAATAGGTATTTCATTCTCTTCATCGACGACCACACCCGTATGACTTGGGTCTATTTCATGAGACAAAAGTCCGAAGTGTTTACGGTGTTCAAGAAGTTCAAGAGTCTCGTCGAAAAACATAATAGATTCTTCATCAAAACTCTACGAAGTGACAGAGGCAAGGAATACACTTCCAAGGAGTTCCACAAGTTCTGTGAAGATGAAGGAATGGAAAGACAACTAACACTAAGGTACACCCCTCAACAAAATGGTGTTACTGAGAGAAAAAATCAGACAATCGTTGAGATGGCAAAATCGATGATACACCAGAAAGGTTTACCCAAGACCTTCTGGCCTGAAGCAGTTTACACTGCCATCTACCTATCCAATCGATGTCCAACCAAAGCCGTACTAAACAAGACCCCGTTTGAAGCATGGAGTGGTAGAAAACCGTCAGTAAACCACCTCAAAGTGTTCGGAAGCATTTGCTACTCTCAAATTCCGAAGGTGAAACAGAGCAAACTTGACGAGTCCAGCGAAAGATGTATTTTTGTCGGCTACAACACCATGAGTAAAGGCTATAGATTGTTTAGCCTGAAAGAAAACCAAGTCATTATCAGTCGTGATGTTCAAGTTGATGAAAATGCTTCGTGGAATTGGGAAGAAAGCAAAGTTCAGAAGAAAGACGTTCTGTTCAGCACTGGTCAGACTTCGACAAATAAAGAAGAAGAAGATGAGCCGATTCAAATAGAACCAAGCTCATCATTGCCAAACTCAAATGGTTCGACCTCAACACATCACAGACCAGTAGGACAAGACCCAGTAGAAGAATAAGATAGCTCTTCATCTCAGAGCTCAACTCCAAAAAGGTACAGATCAATGGATGATATATATGCTACGTGCAATTGCTGTTCAGTTGAGCTTGAGAACTTTGATGAAGCGATCAAAGAAGAAGCGTGGAAGAAAGCTATGGAGGAGGAAATCCGTGTGATCAAGAAGAATCAAACATGGCAGCTCGTCGACAGTCCAGCAGACAAAGAGGTCATAGGTGTAAAATGGATCTACAAAGTCAAGCACAATCTAGACGGATCAGTTCAAAGGAATAAAGCAAGACTTGTTGCCAAAGGCTATTCTCAACAGTCCGGAATTGACTATGGGGAGACATTTACCCCAGTAGCTCGACTAGATACAATCTGAGCTATAATCGCCTTCGCCGCCAGCAAAGGATGGAAGCTTTATCAGCTCGATGTCAAGTCAGCATTCCTCAATGGCGATCTAAAAGAAGAAGTGTATGTCAATCAACCTCAGGGTTTCATTCTCAAAGGAAAAGAAGAGAATGTGTACAAGCTCAAGAAAGCGCTATACGGGCTAAAACAAGCACCTCGCGCTTGGTACAGTGAGATCGACAACTACTTCAGCCAAACAGGATTCGAGAAGAGCAAGAGTGAAGCAACTTTGTATGTCAAGCGTCAAGGTACTGCTATTCTTATAGTCACTCTTTATGTTGATGATCTGATTTTCACTAGAAACAACAAGAAGATGATTGAAGGTTTCAAGGACAACTTGACTCAAAAGTATGAAATGAGTGATATGGGTCTACTTCGACACTTCCTAGGCATGGAGATCTACCAAAAGGAAGAGATATTTTTTATCTGCCAAAAAATCTATGCATAAAAGATTTTGAAGAAATTCAACATGTTCGAATGCAATCCTGTCCTCAAACCACTGATCGTGGGGGAGAAATTGAAAAAAGAAGATGGAGGAGAAGTAGTAGATGTTACTCATTATCGTAGCCTTATCGGCAATCTGCTCTACCTCACAGCAACCCGACCTGATCTCATGTATGCAGCAAGTCTGCTCTCAAGATTTATGCAAAGTCCTAGCCACTTTCACCTTGCTGCAGCAAAGCGTGTTTTACGCTATGTCAAAGGAATGACCGATCTTGGGCTAAGCTATCAGAAAAATTAGGCAATTAACCTCCTTGGTTATTGTGACAGTGATTTCGGCGGATCCTTAGATGACATGAAAAGCACCTCATGATACTGTTTCTCATTTGGTTCAACAATGTTTTCATGGCTGTCCAAGAAACAACACAGTGTTGCACAATCATCTGCTGAAGCAGAGTATGTCTCTGCATCACTTGCTACTTCGCAAGCAGTTTGGCTTCGAAGAATTTTGGCTGACCTCGGTCATCATCAAAATGAAGGAACCGTGCTATACTGTGACAACAAATCTGCAATTGCTATGGCAAAAAACCCGGTTCACCATTGCCGAACTCGACATATAGCTCTCAAGTATCATTTCATCCGACAAGCCATTGGAGATGGATAAATTCAACTTGAGTTTTGCCGATCTGATGAACAACTGTCCGACATCTTCACAAAAGCACTTCCAAAAGAGAGGTTTCAACATCTTCGAGCTGAACTTGGAATCCGACAACACATTAAGGGGGAGTGTTAAAATTAATGAGTTGTAACAACTAACTTAAATGAGAGAAGTGTAATTGATCCTGCTCATCAAGATTGAGAGAACCGTTGAATCCTCATCTTGAATACCAAAATGTTTTATTTTTCTCTTTCAATTTTTATCTAGCCTATAAATATAAAGGCTTTGTAAGGTTCTAAAAAATAATAAAGAGAAATAGATTTCTCAACAAAAACAATGCAGAAAAAGACGGCTTAATATCAAATTTCTGAGCAACTGGTGTTTGAGAGGTTGAAGACAGTCATTCCAGGAGAATAAGAGGGTGGCTGCTTCGTTTTTTCTTGCTCTCCAAGATGATTATTCCTTTTCTTTAATCATGGGTCTATCGAAAAACGAAGAAAAGTGAAAAATAATATATTTTTTTTGGTTGACCAGCGCCGGAGAAAGCCTAAAAAATGGACGATCTTGCTTGAACAGACACGTTCCTTTTCTTAGCTTTGGTGTAGAAAAAGATTTTGAAAAAAGGAAACTTGAAGTACCCGCAGATGTTATAAAAAGGATTCATTTGGCTTTGTTAGCTCAACGACGAACAACTTCTCTGAAGTTTGAATCTACCATTTCACAATCTGTGTTTTTTTTTTCAAGGTATGTTTTAGATCTGTGTTGTATTGAGCTGAAATATTGTGTTTTGTTAAAGGGTTTTCTGTAAATGAGTAGTAAAGGTGGTCGAGACTTTGTTTTTGTTTTTTTTTTTTAATTAACTTCCATTGATCTTCCTTTAATGGTTAGCTCAGAAGCAAAATGTTGAGTTTTCTGTAAATGGGTTTTATGAAAATCTATTTGAGCTCGAATCTTGTGTTTTGTTAAGGAGTTTTCTGCAAATGGGCAGTAATGGTGGTCGAGAATCTTTGGTTCTTTCTGTTTTGCTTTACCAACCTCCATTGATCTTCCTTTAATGGTTAGCTCTGTAGAAATCTTTTGGGTTTTCTGTAAATGGGTAAGCAATATTGCAGTTTATGAAATCTATTTGAGCTCAAATCTTGTGCTTTCTCGAAGGGTTTTTTTCTGTAGTTGGGTAGAAATGTTGGTCAAGACTGTGTTTTTTGTTTATCAACCTCCATTGATCCTCCTCAAATGCTTAGTTCAGAAGCAAATCAGCTCCTAGAAGTTGGGAAGTAGCATTTGGGTGCCACAGAAACTAGTTTTGTATTTCATTGATCTTGTTTTATCAGTGGGTTTATCTGATAATAGCTCATAATACACAATTATCATATATTATATGTCCATTCCATGAATATAATTATAAATTATATTCAACATTTATGTATTGATTTATTTGATCTTCTATTTACAGATAGTTCTCATTCTTTCTCAGATTCTGGGATTTGAAAAATGAATCTGATTAATCTATTTTTTTTATTTTAATTTTCTTTTGATGAGCAAAATCAAACATTGAATATAGTTTTGATCGTTGTAACTCAGTTTTTCCATTTGATGGTTGAACTTGGTCATTCTTTTCTTTTTGGTTAAGGTTCTGCTTTCCATTGGGCCAACAGGATTTGAATTGTTTTTTATTTTGATTATTTAATGCTGGTTGACTTCTCTCTCTCTCCTTGATGTCATTTATGGAATTGTTTGACAGGGTCCATGTCTAAATTCTGTGTTTCTATGAACAAGAGTAGAATAAACCAGATGAACTTGTGTCCGGACACAGATAATTTTTTTGCTCTCAAATCCAAATTCTCCCACTTCTGACTTTGACATTATGTGTTAATAAAGTATATGCTATCTCAAAGTCTATAAAATACAAAACAGAAAATTGTTATATATTTAAAAGATTAAGATCAGTTATGCGATGTCATATAGAGTGTTTCGCATGACACCGATAATTAATGCAATGATGGACAATTATAAATATGCGAAAATTAAAGAGACAGGAGGTTGGTAACGCAGTTCGACAATTCGCCTACGTCTGCGGGGCCATGTCCAGATATAAAAACATTTCACGAGTTCATAAAATTACAAGACAAACGGACTTAAACATTAAAAACTCTCTCTTATCTTTGTAGCCGCCACTTCTTAACTTCCCCAATAAAACTGTTTTTTCGAACTCCCCTCGACTTGAGATCGATATCCCCCGAGATCTAAAAGTAACAAGGTCCCCTTGTTGTTGATGACTCCTCTCGGAATCTGTGTATGACAAGATCCCCTTGCCCACGATCAAAATGACAAGCTCTCCTTGTCGATAAACAGAATTCCTCCCGAGTTCTAAAATCTTCATAATTTCTATAAGTCCCAAAATATACTCTATTTCTCATGACTCTTGAAAATAAATTCAGATCACTGTCAAATGGGAAATTAACCTAATAGAATAATATAATGATGTTCCAATCTTCATCGAATGTTGACGTCCAATGTTCATAAGGATAACAGAATTTTTCATAACACACATGGTGTTGTTCCATAGAACAACATAGTATCAAGAAGGATTATTTTCTGCATAAGGTGAGCAAAACACAGTAGATTGCCCAAAATAATAAAAACAAACGCCTAAAGCAAATGGTGATTTTTTTTTAAATTAAATGAAAACAATGAACAACTTACATAACACAGAGGCCTAAAGCAGACCTCAGCTCTTCAAACCTTACACCATCCAATGCCTTGGTGAAAATATCGGCAATTTATTTTTCGGTCATTATATGCTCCAAATTAATAATTTTGTCCTCCACTAGAGATCGAATAAAATGATGTCGTATATCAATATGTTTGGTCCGAGAATGCTGAACATAATTTTTAGAAATGTTAATAGCACTCAAATTATCACAATAAAGTGTCATGACATCCTGTATGACACCGTAGTCTTTCATCATTTGTTTCATTCAAAGAATCTGAGTACAACTGCTACCTGCTGTATTATATTCTGCCTCAGCAGTAGACAGAGAAATAGAATTTTGCTTCTTGCTGAACTATGATAGCAGGTTGTGCCCCACATAAAAACATCTACCAAAAGTGCTTTTTCGATCATCAGAACCACCGGCCCAGTCAGTATCACAATAACCAACCAAATTTGCATTTGAGTCGAATGAATACCATATACCATAGTCGGTTGTTCCGCTAACATATTTGACAATCCGCTTTACTGACACTAGGTGTGACTCCCGCGGATTTGCTTGAAATCAAGCGCATAAACCCACGCTATAACAAATATCTGGTCGGCTAGCAGTTAGATATAAGAGACTTCCAATCATACTTCTATATAAACGCGGATCAACAACAATTCATTTTTCATCTTTGGAGAGTTTCTCACGTGTTCCAATCGGTGTTCTACTAGGTCGTGTATTTTCCAGCTTAAACTTTTTTAATAAATTCTTGGCATATTTGGCTTGATAAATAAAGATACCATTCTTTTCTTGCTGAATTTGGAGTCCAAGGAAATAATTGAGTTCTCCTACCATATTCATCTCGAATTCTCCAGTCATTTGAGCTACAAATTCATCCACCATCACCTGTGACACTGAGCCAAACACTATATTATCAACATAAATTTGAGCGAGTAAGAACTGACCTTTGTCACGGCGAACGAGGTTTTATCTACTCCACCTCTCTCGTATCCCTTGGTTAATAAATATTGCGTGAGTCATTCATAACACGCACAAAGGGCTTGTTTAAGCCCATATAACGCCTTCTACAATTTATAGACATACTCGGGATGATGAGGATCTTCAAAACCCTTCGGTTGAGCAACATAGACTTCCTCATTGAGAAAACCATTCAAAAACGCACCCTTCACATCCATTTGATACAACTTGAACCGCATAACACAAACAATAGTCAATAAAAGACGAATGGATTTAAGACGAGCAACCGGTGCAAATGTTTCATCAAAATCAGTTCCTTCACTCTGTGAGTACCCTTGAGCAACTAACCGAGCTTTGTTGCGAGTGATGTTTCCAAATGTCTCATCAAAATCAATTCCTTCAATCTGCGAGTACCCTTGAGCAACTAACTGAGCTTTGTTGCGAGTGATGTTTCCATGCTCATCGCTCTTGTTTTTGTATATCCACTTAGTACCAATAACATTCACATTGGAAGGACACGGTACTAAGTCTCAAACTTGATTTTGGATAAATTGACTGAGTTCTTCTTGCATAGCTCCTATTCAGTATTCATCTAGCAATGCTTCTTTCACATTTTTGGGCTCGATAGTTGACGTAAAACAGGCCATTTGAATCATTTCACGATAATTTACCCTCGGCTTATCTCTAGTTCTTATACCATCATTCTGACCTCCAATAACCTCATCTGTAGGATGATTCTTCTGAACACGTGTGGATGGTTGTCTGTTGTGTGAGGTAGTCACCTCCACTTCATCAATTGTCTCAGTCTGATCTGTGACACCGGTTGTAACACTAGTGCCTTCATTATTTGAATTCTGGTTCGCCTATTCTTTTGGATTATATGTTGTTTCCAGAGAGTCTTCTACTTGAACATTTACAGATTCTATGATAGTTCGAGTTCTTTTGTTGTAAACTCGATAAGCACGGCTATTAGTAGCGTAACCGAGAAATATTGCCTCATCACTCTTGAGATCAAGTTTCCTTGTCATTCAACACATAGCAAATGCTACCAAACGGATGAAAATAATTAAGATTCGGAGTCTTACCTTTTCATATCTCATAGGGTGTCATAGAAGTTTTTCCTCGGAGATACACTCAATTTATGGTATAACAAGCAGTGTTCATAGCTTCAGCCCATAATTTTTGGGGAACATTCCTTTCGTGTAACATTACGCGAGTCATCTCTGCCAATGTACGGTTCTTTCTTTCAACGACTCCATTTTGTTGAGGAGTCTTAGATGTCGAGAATTCGTGAGCAATCCTTAGTTGTTTACAGAAATCCGAGAATTCAGCATTTTCAAACTCTCCCCCATGGTCACTACAGATGCGAATAATTTTCATGATAACACAATCTTTTTCACGTTGGAGTCGAGTACACATTGGTTTGAAAACTTTGAAAGTGTCGGACTTTTCTCTAAAAAACTCCACCAATGTGTAGCGTGAAAAATCATCAACAGTAATGAAGACATACTCTTTTCCTCCAATATTTTCAACAGGCATTGGCCTCATTAGATCCATGTGGAGCAATTCAAGCACACGGGTAGTTGTAGGTGACTGTGACATTGGATGTGACACCTTGATTTGCTTTTCAATTTGACATGGTCCACATAATTTGTCTTCATCAAACTTCAATATGGGAATTCGCCGAACAGCACCTTTTTTAACAATCTTTTCTTGTATTATGAAATTAACATGTCCTAACTTTCAATGCCATAGAATAATGTCTTCCATACTCGATTGAAAGCAGGTAGATGAGGAAGAAATAAGATAGCAATTGTCTGAAGATCTAACTCCTTCTATAACACACTTGTTTTGATCGGACATCACGCATTTTTCACGTGTGAATTGTACATTCAGATCTTGATGGCACAGCTGACTAATATTGATTAGATTAGATTTCAAACCATCCACCAGAAGAACATTACTCAATTTTGGTAGACCAAGAACATTTAGCGTTCCCCTTCTAATGACATGAGTTGAGACACCATTGCCGAATGTTACTTTTCTCACACTTTTGGGTATGATGTCCTTCAAATATTTCTCTTCACCTGTCATGTGTCTAGAACATCCGCTATCAAAATACTATGCATTCGTTACGATTGCCTTTAGTGAAAGATGTGTAACATTACACTTCAAACTTGATTTTTTCACCCATTTTTTATAAGGAAATCTGTAAGAAGAAGCATTTCTAACAGTACCTAGTCTTAGGTCAGCAAGATAAGTGAAGCATATAGGGCGAACATGACCACAACGATTGCAATAATGACACACAGAAACATATTTGTTACCTTTATTGCTGTAAATATGATAGGAGTCACAAGAGTTAGATTTTTTGTCGGTTCTTGGAATTCTTATTGCAACTTGCTTCCCTTTGTGATCAAATCCCGTGGCTGACACCGGCTGTGACACTGAGCTTTCCCTTACGAATTTCAATATAGAGTAATTTTTCTTTACTGCTACAGTTTGTAAAACTGAGCTTTCTCCTTTGAACCTCAGTCCAGACCGATTGACACTTGATTTGCTGTTGTTTAGAATATCATCCAATTTAGAAGAACCCGAATTCAACATTTTAACATTTTTCTTTATGAGACTTATCTCATTGGTCAGATTATTAACTTCATCCTGACTCGTTCTCAGTTTGATCTCCAAATCAGCAATAACATTTTGAAGATTGTTTTTCTCATATCTCAAATTTCTAAACTGGATGTGTAGATGCTGATTTACTTTATCAAGTTCAGTCCATTTCTCATGAAGAAACTTGTATTCTCCAATAAGGTCTTCTTCTGTGACTGTTTCTTCATCTTCATCACTACTATTGGAAAAGTTGTTTGTGACACCGTGTATAACACCACCATTCTCTTCATGTTCTGTCTTAACAACAAACGCCACATGGTTACTCTAAAATTCGTCTTCCTTCTCTGACTCATCCTCACTCCAAGTTGCGTTTAGAGAGTTCTTCTTTTTCTTCAAAGTATTAGCACATTCTGCTTGTATATGCCCAAAACCTTCACACTCTCTGCACTAAATGCTTTTGTTCTTGAATGGTTGATCAGACACATGAGTTTTTTCCCTCCATTTTTGAAGTTAGTGACATTGTGCTTGACACCGCGAGTATTCCTTTCAAATCTCTTCATAACTCTGCTAAAATTCTTTGAAAGCAAAGCTAGAGATTCCTCGAAGTCATCTTCATTATGCTCGTTGAAGTTCTGTATCTTAGTTTTTAGAGCAACTCCTTTTGCCTTCTTTGTTTCCGTGTCTCCTCTAAGATTCATCTAGAAGGTTCTAAGAGATCACATCAATTCTTCTAACTTCATTTTAAAGACACATTTGGCTTGTTCTATAGCAGTGACTTTAAAGGCAAATCGTTGTGGCAAGAACCGTAAAGTTTTTCTTCAGAAAACATCTCACCTAGAGCAAACGCTTCATTTGCTATGTCACATAATTTGGCATTGAACTCACCAATACTCTCGTCTTCATGCATCTTCAGATTCTCAAATCTAGTAGTTAGCATTTGCATCTTGGACAACTTTACAGTTAATGTTCCTTCGTAGGTGGTTTGAAGAATCTCTCATACCCTTTTAGCTGATTCGCAAGTGGAGATGAGTCTTAACTGAATAGGATCAACGCCATTGAAGATAGCATTGCAAGCCTTTGAGTTGCTGTGTGCCAAAGCATCTTCATTTACTGACCAATTTTCTTCAGGTTTTGGAGATGTGATACCTCTGCATCAGTATCTATAGGGTGATTTCATCCTGTTAAAATAGATCTCCAGGCCTTCTTGTCAATAGCTTTAATGAATGCTCTCATCCTTGTCTTCCAATAAGTATACTTGCTTCCATCTAATAGAGGTGGACGCATTGTAGAGCCTCCTTCCTTTATAGAGTCCATCGCACGAGAACTATGATCTTGTCCCGTGGATCCTACTTAAGAAACAGAAACGACCCTCTCTGATACAAATTGAAATATTAAGATTAGTTATGCGATATCATACAGAGTGTTTCGCATGACACCGATAATTAATACAATGATGGAGAATTATAAATATGCAGAAATTAAAAAGATAGGAAGTTGGTAACGCAGTTTGGCAATTCGCTTACGTCTACAGGGCCACGTTCAGATATAAAAATATTTCACGAGTTTACAAAGTTACAAGACAAACGGAATTAAACAAATAAAGACTCCCTCTTATCTTTGTCGTCGCCACTGCCTAACTTCCCCAATGAAACTATTTTTGCGAGCTCCCCTCGACTTGAGATCGATCTCTCCCGAGATCTAAAAGCAACAAGATCCCCTTGTTGTTGAGGACTCCTCCCAAAATCCATGTATGACAAGATCCTCTTGCCCACAATCAAAATGACAAGCTCCCCTTGTCGATAAACAGAACTCCTCCCGAGTTCCAATGCAGCCTTCTCCCGAGACTGGGCTTCAATGAAGAATAAAGAAGATTGCCTCCTATGACACCATGTGTAACACCAGGTCGTTGTCTTCGGACACAATAAATCAACACACTCGAATAAACGATGAATTCCAAAGCATAAACAGAGTGTGTAAAATAATCATTCAAGAACCGAATGAACAATCACAAACCCATACGCAGAAGCGTTGGGAGAAAAAGATCGGCGACAGCTTGCCAATGAAGAAATCTCCTTTAGAGAATAATGAAAAATCCATCAGTCGCTTCCTTAGAAAACATGAGCTTAAATATGATTGATAACTGCCTTATCTGAGATTTAATTCAAATATCAAATCGAGATTTAAAGCCACAAGGAATAAGGAAACCAAATCTCACTAAATCGATTGAGAGACACCTCGTGTGACATTTTAGGAAAGTACCGCCAACTACTTGAATATGGATCCCGAAGACTTAGAAAAGTATCCCATAATTAATGTAATCTCAAGGCCTGATATAATTCATCAAATCGTTTTCAAATCGGCCTTCAAAAACAAAGTTTTCCAAGAAACTAATGCCTCTAAATTTTCAACTACTTTCCTTAATCCTCAAGTTTCCTTATTTTTACTTTCACCAATATCATCTTGATTTCTAATATCCGTCCATCCAATAATTTGAATATATTATTTCTTGATTACCAAGAAATAAACTACCAACTTTGGAATAAAATATTATTTCCATAAATATTATTTGTCAAAAAAATTAATGCCAACATATTTGCATTTACAATATTTAATATCTATTGACATCTAATTGTGCAAGGATGTTTACTTCTGTATGACATTATTTTTATACAATTTCTTCTAGATTTCTCTTATTTTAATTTCTGACACTCTGATTATCCTTGACTTTTGAACATTCATCTTTAAAAAGTTTTGTTCTTAACTTATTAAGTGTTCTTGGATATCCCAGAAAACTCGATTTTACGATAATGGGGAATGAAACTGATGGAAATGCAATAGGCAATGGAGAAGCAGAATTAAGCTCTGCCAATAATGGGGGAGTACAGCAAGAATTGGAGAAGAAGAAGAAGAAAGAAAATGAAAAGACAAACACAGTTCCATTTTACAGACTCTTCTCATTTGCAGACTCTTTCGATATCCTTTTAATGGTCGTCGGAACTATAAGTGCAGTGGCAAACGGCGTAAGTCTCCCCCTTTTGACGGTATTTTTTGGGGAATTGGCTGATTCTTTCGGGCAGAATCAAAACGATCCGATGCTTCGTGCTGCAGTTTCATCGGTAGACAATCTCTACTTTAGCTAGAATGCAAGTTTTTTGATTGATTGTTTTTTTTATGGAGATGTCTTTAATCCTGTAAATTCTACTATTTCAGGTCTGTCTTAAATTTATCTACCTTGCAATTGGAGCTGGTGTAGCTGCTTTCCTTCGTGAGTATTCGTGATTATTGTAGTGTTTAACAAATTATGCAATTTTTTCTGGTTTTTCTAGTATTATGCAATGCTAATGTATTGAATTTGTCAGAGGTGGCTTGTTGGATGGTCACCGGGGAGAGACAAGCTTCACGAATTAGAGCATTGTATTTGACAACGATATTGAGACAAGACATCACTTTCTTCGACATGGAAACAAACACTGGAGAGGTAGTCAGTCGAATGTCTGGCGACACTATCCTAATACAGGATGCCATGGGAGAGAAGGTAAGATTTTCGATCGTCCAATTTTGTTCTTAGAAAAAACTAAAACTTAAATGTTGTTTCACATTTCAATGTCTTCCATGTAGTTTGTGATCTTATCTGGTCTGACGTGTTTCTGTTCTTCAGGTCGGGAAATTTATCCGGCTCACGTCGACATTCTTCGCAGGGTTCATCATAGCTTTCATTAGAGGCTGGTTGCTAACTCTTGTTATGCTATCCACTATCCCCCCGCTCGTCTTTGCTGGTGCAATGGCATCGATTTTCATTTCCAAAATGTCGTCACGGGGCCAAACTGCATATGCCAAAGCAGCTGATATCGTCGAGCAGATGATCAGCTCGATAAGAATTGTACGGTCATACTTTTGCTAAAACCTTGATAAAAATGAAATTATAAATCTATTTAAAGCAATTACACGAGTATGACATCAAATTTTGATTTTTCGCAGGTAGCATCATTTACAGGGGAGAAACGAGCTGTTGCAAAGTACAAGACACTTCTCGTTGAGGCATATAAATCAGGAGTTAATGAAGGCTTGGCTGCAGGATTTGGCTTTGGCATGGCGATGTTTGTAATAATATGCGGCTATTCATTTGCTACGTGGTTTGGTGCAAAGTTGATTATAACAAAAGGATACACCGGGGGGGAGGTGTTAAACGTAGTTATCGCCATCTTCACCGGTTCCATGTAAGCTTCTTCCGAAATTTCAATGCATCAAAGAGAAAACAAAGCTTTGAATAATCTCTCTTGCGGTTCATTAATGTTTGTCATGTTATATTTACGAGTTTTTTGCGACTTTTTTAGGTCTCTGGGGCAGGCATCTCCATGCTTGAGTGCATTTGCTGCCGGTCAAGCTGCAGCGTTTAAAATGTTCGAGACGATTAAAAGGAAGCCTGCCATTGATGCTTCTCATCCAGAAGGAAAGGTTTTGGAAGACATTAATGGAGATATCGATTTAAAGGATGTCTATTTTAGCTACCCGACGAGGCCAAATGAGCTAATATTTAACGGATTTTCTCTGCATATCCCGAGAGGAATAACTGCAGCCTTAGTGGGAGAAAGCGGAAGTGGAAAGTCGACCGTTATCAGTTTGATCGAGAGATTTTACGATCCGCAGTCTGGTGAAGTTCTCATCGATGGCATTAATCTCAAAGAGTTTCAGCTTAAATGGATTAGAAGCAAAATAGGCCTTGTTAGCCAAGAACCAGTGTTATTTGCGTCTACCATTCGAGAAAATATCGCATATGGAAAAGACGGTGCAACAAATGAAGAAATACGAGCTGCAGCAGAACTTGCAAATGTGTCTAAATTTATCGATAAACTTCCTCAGGTACTAAATCAATTTGTCATTGTACTTGCATCCTAATGATTAATTGTTTTGATTTGAAGAAGAAGTGCGCATAATTTTGTCATAGGGACTAGATACGATGGTGGGAGATCATGGAACACAAATGTCTGGAGGTCAAAAGCAAAGAATCGCCATTGCTAGAGCGATTCTAAAAGATCCGAGGATCTTGCTTTTAGACGAAGCGACGAGTGCACTAGATGCAGAATCTGAGCATGTCGTGCAAGAGGCATTGGATCGTATAATGGTGAATCGGACAACCATAATTGTCGCTCATCGATTGAGCACCGTGAGAAATGCAGATACGATTGCTGTCATCCATAGAGGAAAGATGGTCGAAAAAGGTATGGAATTAGTTAAACACATTCTCAATCCTCTCCATCAAATCTCGATTCTAGCTCATAATACCGTTCTTTTTTCTGAAATCATCATTTTTACTTGTCGATTAATTGATTAGGAGCGCATACTGAGCTGCTTAAGGACCCAGAAGGAGCATACTATCAACTTATACGATTGCAAGAAGCCAAAAAATATGCACATGAAGAAACAGCTGATCAAAATAAACATGAAATCACATCAGAATCTTTTGGACAATCAAGTAAAAAGGTTTCTCGATCCATAAGTCATGGTTCATCTGGACCCCAAAATAGCAGCCGTCATTCATTCTCGGTTTCATTAGGATTGCCAGCCGGACAAGTTGTATCAGATGATGCTGCACCAACGAAGGAGGAAACGCCAGTTTCTTTGCAACAACTCCCAAAAGTCTCACTACGCCGCCTTGCCTACCTCAATAAGCCTGAAATTATCGTGCTTCTAGCCGGAACAATAGCTGCAAGCGTGAATGGAGTGGTTCTTCCCATATTCGGCCTATTATTCTCTAATGCCGTTGAAACGTTTTACAAACCACACGATGAGCTGAGAAAAGATGCAAATTTGTGGGCTCTAATATTTTTGCTCCTTGCCTTGGCTTCGTTCATTGCTATTCCAACTAAAAGTTACTTTTTTGCGGTTGCCGGAAGTAAGTTGATCCAACGAATAAGATTGATTTGCTTCGCAAAGGTCGTAAACATGGAGGTCAGCTGGTTCGACCAGGAAGAAAACACGAGTGGTACAATTGGTGCAAGGCTTTCGGCAAATGCAGCAATGGTACGGGCACTAGTTGGTGATGCACTTAGTCAACTCGTCGAAAACATTGCAGCCATAACGGCTGCTTTGATCATCGCTTTCACGGCAAGTTGGCAGCTTGCTCTGATTGTTCTCGTCATGTTTCCTCTCCTGGGACTCAATGGATATGTTCAAATGGAGCTTCTCAAAGGATTTAGTGCTGATGCAAAGGTAATTCCAAAACTTCAAATGTATGAAAAAGTATGATTTTTCGACCATTTGACGCACAAAAACACTCGTACAACACATGAAAACATGAATATAAACAAAAAGATTTTTTTTTTCAAACGAGGGTGGATGAAAGTTTGTAGAAGTGGTAAGAATTTGAGTAAGTATGTTTGGATTGGTGCAGATGATGTATGAAAAAGCTAGTCAGGTAGCTACTGATGCAGTGGGGAGTATAAGGATAGTGGCCTCATTTTGTGCAGAAGAAAAGGTGATCCAGCTCTACAAAAAGAAATGTGAAGGGCCTGTTCTGACAGGAATCAGGCAAGGTTTGGTCAGCGGGTTCGGATTTGGCTTATCTCTCTTTCTCATGTATGCCGTTTATGCCGCAAGTTTCTATGCCGGAGCTCGACTTGTTCAGGACGGCAAGGCCTCGTTTTCCGACGTTTTTAGAGTAAGTAGTGTACTTTGATGTCTATTTTCACAACATTTGTATTGTCTTCTTTCGATTGTCGTGGTTTTTGTTTTTTGTTGATAGGATTGATTGATTGATTGATTACGTCTTTTGTCCCAGGTTTTCTTTGCTCTGACAACGGCTGCCATGGCGGTTTCTCAATCAGGCTCCATGGCTCCTGATTCTGCTAAGGCCAAAGATGCTGCTGCCTCAATCTTTGCTATGATTGATCGTAAATCAGCGATTGATCCAAGTAATGAATCAGGGGAGACATTGAATCAAGTGAAGGGAGATATCGAGCTTCGACATGTAAGCTTTAAGTATCCATCTAGACCCAACGTGCAAATTTTCCAAGATCTAAGCTTGCTTATTCACTCGGGCAAGGTACATAATTAGGCTATATAATATCATGTTTGGAGATAGTTTAATTAGACTCTTACTTAACAAGCGATCATTATGTTATAATTTTCTTCACTTTTCAGACTGTCGCGCTCGTCGGAGAAAGTGGAAGTGGAAAATCTACGGTCATCTCGTTGTTGCAAAGATTCTACGACCCTGATTCGGGCCACATCACGCTCGACGGGATTGAAATTCAAAAGTTTCAGCTGAAGTGGTTGAGGCATCAAATGGGTCTAGTGAGCCAAGAACCCGTTTTGTTCAACGACACGATCCGTGCCAACATTGCCTACGGAAAGGACGGAGATGCAACTGAAACGGAGATAATGGCTGCATCGAAATTGGCCAATGCTCACAAGTTCATCAGCAGTCTGCAACAGGTTATGTAACCCCCCGATTTAAAAATCCTCAATTTAAAACCCTAATTTTGAAAACCCTAGAATTTTTCCCAAATTGATTTGAAATCGAGCGTTAAATCATAATTAAAACATTATTTAAAAATTTAATTTCGCGGAAGTTTGATAATAAATTTGTCAAAATCTTAAAACCATCGCATAATTAAAATCATTTATGAGACATATTTAATGATAAAAAATTCAACATAATTATTCAAAATATTAAATTGAAATAAAACTTTAAATATCGTTTAAAACTTTAAATCATACTAAATTAAATCTTTTTCTTCAAACTCGATAATATCTTCTTATTTTGTATGCTCGCTTGCCACTGGAGGGTTTTCAATCGCAGCTAGTTCTTCCTCGTATAAAAATTCACCTACATCACAAGATAAAACTATGAGAAAATTCAGTAAGTGAAAATACGTGCAAGTTACAAAATTTTTACTTTTACTTTTACCAAATCCTGTTAACAGTTGCATACTAGTTGAAAATTTAACATTCTTTTAGGACTTAGTCATCTCATTGTCGTTCAGGCTTCGTCATCTTTTACTTTTACTTTTAACGTTCAAGCTCATCATCTCACTGTCGTTCAGGCTTTTGCTATCACGTAGATTCCGTCAATTCCATCATTTTCATACACATGCAAATGGCCTACCCATTTTATTTTTTAAACAATTCTATGTTGATATTCTAACATGTGTGCTCAACTATCGAAAAATATGTGATAAAATAAAACCGTAATAAGGAAAGTAATCTATCATATGATGTAGGGCCGTAGCCAAAACGTTGCAAAACATTGTATTTGCATTTACTTGAATTTCGAGCAATTAGTGTTTATCAAGATATTCTAAAAATTTCCAAAATAATACCCTACTCAAATTAAATCTTTGATATTAATATCCTACTTAATAAATCCAATTTCAAAGTAATAGGAGTAGAATTTACTTACGTTGTGTTATTAAGTCGGATCGGATCGATTGGATCGATTTGGATTGAATTAAACGATTTCAAAATTTTTCATGCCTAATTCGGATATCAATGTTAAAATCTCACTTAAATTATTCCAACTATAGAAGAATTTGGGCAGAAATTTCTTACCGGATAAGTCTTTCATCAGTCCGATTTGATTCTGGTAGAAATTTGGTACGGGTTTGGTTCGGGTGAATAGTGTCGGGTCGGGCCGGTGAACATTACCGGGTCGTGTTGTGAACAGTACGGGTCGGGTCAACTTAAGTGAATCGGTTCGGTTCGCTGGCTGGTTCAGGTTTTAAAAGGAAAACCCGATCCTTCTCCTTCTTCCTTCCACGCTTTCTGTCGAGTTCAGAGAGAAGAGAGTGTGAGAATCAGATAGAGTAACAAAAAGGGAGGGAGAGCACGGCAGAGGGAAAACAGAGAGAGAGAGAGAGAGAGAGAGAGAGAGAGAGAGAGAGAGAGAGAGAGAGAGAGCCTTACTCCAATGGGTCGTTGAAGGAGGTCAAAGGAGCTTCGCTGGAGAAATCGTCTTCTCAACCGGAGGAGTTGCATCGGAGGCTGAGAATCGAGGTAAGTCTTCTGACTGAAAACTCGAGAGGGAGAGGAGAGCTTTGGTGTGAGTTTCCTTCTCCACCGAAAGCCTCAATTTATAAGGGAAGGCTCACCCCACGCCCTCCGTGAAATCTAAATTCTAATCGTATTTCCCGAGCTGCAACAGGTTAGCTCGGATTTTTCGAGCTGCAGAATCCGAGCTTCCTTTTTGTTTCTGGCCGACTTCCAGATAGGGCTGGGCACGGTCCGGGCCGGGCCGGTGGTTTCGGGAATCTAATTCCCGAAACCGGAACCGGTCCCTAGCAGAACCGGTACCGAACCGGAACCGGACCGAAAATTCGGTACCGGTTCCGGTTCGGTACCGGTTCCTCCCATGCATTTTAAATTTTTTTAATTTAAATTTAAAAATAAAACAAAGAATCAAAGAATGCAGAATCGATTCCAATTTTCGGCTAGGGTTACTTATTTGTTAGATGAAGGAAGAATGCAGAATCGATTTCCGGCTAGACTTACTCGTTCGTGTGACGGTGTGAGAGTCTGAGAGAGTCGAGAACCAGAAGAATGCATAATCGATTCCGATTTCCAACCTTTCAAATCGGATTTCTTCAGTTGAGAAAGCAAAATCAGTTGAGAATGCAGAATCGGAACTGCGAAAGTCGCTGGTCGACGGGCGACGGTCGGAGCTGCGTGAGACGTGAGGTCGCTAGGTCGGGGTCGGTGGGGTCGTCGGTGCTGAGCGAACTGAACTGAGGGGCGTGAGACCGTAGGAACTGAACTGAAGATGGAATGGCTATTTAATAATGCCTGTATCTTTCATGAGAAGACAACTTACACCAGATTACAATCACTAATGGCAGGTATTATGTAGGCGTAAAACTCTGGAAAGAAGAGGAAACAAAGAGCAACTCACCATTAATGCTTCAAACCTTTGAGTAAGAGAGAAACCCCATTTTCCATGTATGAGAGAGAGAGAGTCAGATAGCTCCTCTCTCTCTTTCTTTGTTCTACGATAGAGAGAGAAATGAGGAAGAGAGAACAACACAACTGGCGCAATAATGCTTAACAACTGGCGCAGTAATGCTTGTGGGATCACAACTCCACAACTGGCGCGGCGCAGTAATGACAGCTGTATTTTTTCATCTTCTCATGTCAGTTCTCCCATGGGAATTCCGGTTCTCAACACAGATAACCGAGAACCGGACCGCGGTTCTCGGTTCTTCAATCTCTGGAACCGGAACCGGTTCTATGGAAAGAAGAACCGCCCAAGAACCGGCCCGGACCGCCGGTCCAGTCCGGTTTTGCGGTTCCGGGCCGGTTCTGCCCACCCCTACTTCCAGACCACATACATTCAGATTAAGCGTCGGATTTTCATAGGAGAATCCGACTTGTTCTCTGAAAATCTGGGCTCAGTTCGATTTTTGCTGAGACTAAAATTTTGAACTTCTTCTCATCATGGTCGATTTTCAGGCTAGGTTCATCCAATTATTTTTTTTTACTTTGATTTTTATCCAAAATTAAGTTACAGATTTGTTTGATTTGAAATCAAAATTTGAATTGATTTGGAAATTTCTAATTTGAATATTAAAATTTCAATCTAGAACCCTACATTGTTACAATCTTCCCTCCTTAAAAGAAATTTCATTCTCGAAATTTAAAACAATTACATAAATAACTCGAGGTAGATCTTTCTCATTTCTTCCTCTCGTTCCCAAGTTGCTTCTTCAATGTTACGGTTCTTCCAAAGCACTCTATCAAGCGATACCTTCTTATTCCTTAGTCCTCTTTCTTCTGCCTCTAAAATTTGAATCGGCCTTTCTTCATATGATAAATCAGGGTTGATTGCAAAGTCTAGAGATCTCTTGTTGACTTATAGAGTGTTTAAGTCTAAATATGTTTTTGATGATGTATTTGTATGTTAAGTATGTAATTTGATTATGTTTATTAAATGAGAATAATGAATTATAAATATGAAATTATTTGTTTGGAAATACCCTTGAAAAGGGTATTTTAGTTGTCTAATGAGTCGGGTTAAGTGTACAGGGTTGAATAGTATAACAGGGCTGAAAACTGATCTGCCGATGAGTTGTTAAAAGTAGACATACACCGATCACTAAACGACAAAAGACGAAGTCGTTCAAAGGTTACTTCTGCCGATGGTGTTTTCAAACTTCTCCTGCCGATGGCATTTGAAACTACTTCTGCCGATGGCGTTTTGAAGTTGCATATACCGATGGAGGTTCAACGCTTATAACGTTACATCTGTCGATACCGGTTCAGCTTCTTAAAGCAACATATACCGATGGCGGTTCAACGCTTATCATGTTACATCTACCGATACCGGTTCAGCTTCTTAAAGCAACATATACCGATGGCGGTTCAGCGCTTATCATGTTACATCTGCCGATACCAGTTCAAGCATTGTATTGTCTCATCATCCGATGGCATTTTAAGTTGCATCTACCGATGACGATCCGATATTTTAAAGCTGCTTCAACCGGTGATCTTCCACCAGAATTCAAAATAACCGCGAAGCTACAGTGACGTCGTCCAGAACTCGAACTTCAACTTCAGAGCATTAATGGCGAAGAAGAAAAAGGAAAGCAACGGCTACTTGCATTTGTGCGAATGCTACTCCAACGGTAACAAAGTTTCCATTATTGGATAAGGAGCATTGAAGTCAAGAGCCGATAAAAAGACAGAGTATTTAAGCCGAGGTTAGAGCACGAAGGAACAACTTTTGCGAAAATCAGTATTGAGCCCTAACGTGCGATTCATCATACTCTGTATTTTTCATCTACATCTCTCGATTCCTAAACTTGAGAATTTGTTTTGAGAGTTTGTAGTTTATTGTGTTCATTCACTCAAATCTGTAAAACCTGAAAGGCAGTGGATTGACGCTCGTGAAGTTCAATCCAGAATTGTAAGGCTGTAGATCGACGCCCGTGAAGCTCGATCTGGAATTCTCGTTGAGGAGAGGTTAAGAATCTTCAAGGGAGGAAAACCTTGAAGCGTGGACGTAGGCAGGTTTTGGCCGAACCACGTAAAAATCACGGTGTCAAATTTCTCTCTCTTTCACTCCTTTTACTTGTTTGTTTATAATTAACCCAGAAGTTTAATACAAGAGAGAAATTGGTTAGACTAAAAATTATCATTAAAAAGTCTAATTCACTCCCCTCTTAGACAATTACGTTCCTACATCTCTATGGTAAGACATGTGAGGAGTCTGGAACGTACTTGTTCAACATCAAGACATGAAAGACATTGTGCACGTGCTTGAATGAATCTGGTAATTCCAACTGGTAGACAACTTCTCATATCCTTCTTGTGATTTCAAATGGGCCTGTGAATCTTGGGCTTAACTTTCTTTTCTTTCAAAAGCGCATCACACCTCTCATTGGCGAGATTTTTAGGAAAATTTGATCTCTCACAGCAAACTCCAACTTTCTTCTTCTCCAATCAACATAACTTTTCTGTCTACTATGAGCCGTAAGAATTCTCTTCCGGATTACTGTAACGATCTCAGTGGTCTGCATCAAAATATCTGGCCCAACAAGTACTCCTTCACCCACTTCGTTTCAATGCACTAGAGATCTGTATTTCCTACCATATAGAGCTTTATAAGGTGTCATCCCGATCAAAGCTTGATAACTGTTGTTGTAGGTAAACTCTACCAATGGCAAATTCTTACTCCAATTTTCTTGAAAGTCGATAGCACACGTCTGTAACATATCCTCCAAGGTTTGAATTGTCATTTCCGATTGTCCATCAGTCTGAGGGTGGAAAGTTGTACTGAAGTTCAACTGAGTACCCATAGTTTTTTGTCGAGTTCAGAGAGAAGAGAGTGTGAGAATCAGAGAGAGTAACAGAGAGGGAGAGCACGGCAGAGGGAAAAACGGAGAGAGAGAGAGAGAGAGAGAGCGAGCCTTACTCCGATAGGTCGTCGACGGAGGTCAAGGGAGCTTCGCCGGAGAAATCGTCTTCTCAACCGGAGGAGTTGCGTCGGAGCTCTACTAGGTCGGAGGCTGAGAATTGAGGTAAGTCTTTTGACTGAAAACTCGAGAGGGAGAGGAGAGCTTTGGTGTGAGTTTCTTTCTCCACCGAAAGCCTCAATTTATAAGGGAAGGCTCACCCCACGCCCTCTGTGAAATCTAAATTCTAATCGTACCGAGCTGCAACAGGTTAGCTCGGATTTTTCGAGCTGCAGAATCCGAGCTTCCTTTTTGTTTCTGGACGACTTCCAGAACACATACATTCAGATTGAGCGTCGGATTTTCATAGGAGAATCCGACTGGTTCTCTGAAAATCTGGGCTCAGCTCAATTTTTGCTGAGACTAAAATTTTGAACTTCTTCTCATCATGGTCGATTTTCAGGCTAGGTTCATCCAACTTTTTTTTTACTTTGATTTTTATCCAAAATTAGGTTACATATTTGTTTGATTTGAAATCAAAACTTGAATTGATTTGAGATTTTCCAATTTGAATATTAAAATTTCAATCTGAAACCCTACATTGTTACAGGTTAGAGACATGTGCATGATAATTTTTCAATATTATCGTCATTTCTTTCCGCTATAATGAAATTTTGTTTCATTAAATATTTATGGTTAAAGCAGATTTATCTTCCCCTGTCTTCTCGTAGCTCATCATTTTTAATATAAAATTTCTTATCGAAAAAAAAACATGCGTATTAATATGATACCTAACATATCAATGGCATTTTTCGACGTGTGATCATAGGGTTACGATGCAATGGTGGGAGAGAGAGGAGCTCAGTTGTCGGGCGGGCAAAAACAACGAGTGGCAATTGCTCGAGCGATAATCAAGAGCCCAAAGATACTACTATTAGACGAGGCGACGAGCGCGCTCGATGCAGAGTCAGAGCGGGTCGTTCAGGACGCGTTAGACAAAGTTATGGTCGATCGAACAACAATCATAGTGGCTCATAGATTATCGACCATCAAAAATGCGGACGTGATTGCAGTCATTAAGAATGGAGTGATAGTGGAAAAGGGAAAGCATGAGAATTTGATAAAGATTAAGGATGGATTTTATGCCTCCTTGATTGCACTCAACACTAGTGCTTCTACTTCATGAACTACTACTCCTTTTCATATTTTTTTTCTTTTTTTTTTATTTACAGTTTTGCAGGATTTTGTCTGGTTGTGTACCAATTGTTGTAACATGTTCAAAGTTGTCAAACTTTTGCAAAGAAAAGCTTTAAAATATAGATCATTTTACATGAAAAGATGTGACCAAGCTGATGAAGGATTAAAAAAAGAGATTTTGTCACATAATTTAACTAATTTTATTTGGAACAATTTAATTTCCAAACTTTAATCCACGATTAGGTGAGTCCATTTCGAAATATTGCCAGCACAGTTTGATTTGGTTCGTTCAGTTTTTTGTATCCAAAATAAAAAATCGAATCATGCACGACAACTTTCCTTCGTTACGAACCAATCTCGATTTATACAAGTACAATAAACTCATCAAATCAGACCAGGCCTTTGCAATTATGTTCGGTCTGGTTCTACTCACCCATAAAAGCATATATGGAAATTACTTTTGGTTTGATCAATTCCTATTTTCAACTTCTAACCAAATACCATACGAGTTTGTCGAATTCCTCGATAACTCGAGCGATGATAACCAAATACACTCTAATTTTATACTATAACCTTATATATGACATGGCTCTAATTTTATGCAGTTGACACTATCAATGTTTGGGTGACACTTGAAATTCTCTAAAATTTCTGCATTAGTTTCGGCGGTTGACACTAGCTCTATCTGGTCGACACTTGACGTTTTCTGGAATTTCGTAAATATAACTTGCGGTCGACACTATGTCACTTCGGTCAATATTTTGGAGTCATTTTTTCAAACATTATCTTCAAAGTTCTAAAATTTTATTGAAAATTAAAAAAACTCGAACACACATGTTAAAAAGATTAAGGGTAAAGTGCAATTTGGCCACTATAACTAGGTAAAAAGAGCAATTTATACCGTAAACTCGGATAATGGGCAAAAATAACCTTAATGTATTGATAATGGGCAATTTACTCCCTATCGTCCCATTTTTCATTAAAATATCATGTTTTTTTCACGTGACAATTTTTTTTCCCAAAATACCTCTCCCCTACCAACACTCTTCTTCTCAAGCTGCCTTTTCTTCTCCAGTTCAATCCACACCACTAGACAATATTTAGGAACTACAAACCGAACACCTAAAGATTATAAAAACAGGCGACACAGTTCACTCTCGATCCAAGATTCATTTGATTTGCTGCGTAATTTAGTATGATCGAAGAAGAAAATTATCGACTTCACACACCCGAATGATCTCTCTATTACGTTCGATCGTGATAAAGCTTCTAATTGAAATTTGGATACGGTGAAGAGCTTAGATTAATCATGTGCATTAATGGAGGAGAGTGACATGTTAGAAGTGTGTTCTCGGGTGGATAGAACAGATGAAGCTGCGGATCTTTAGGAGAACTTTTGGTTTCAAAAGTCTAATTTCTCGAGAAAAATTAAAAAAATAAATTAAACTATGGTTGTAGTTGAAAGAATGTTTAAAAAAATATTATGATCCAAGAAAAATAAATTAATTTTTTTTAACGTAGTTAGTTAAGTGTAAATCTTGTGATTAATTTATATTGAATTGTCTATAATTATTTATAAATTTCAATTGATAAAAAATTTTACTATAAATTTTTAGTTTTCTTAATTACTCTATAAATGTAGGATTTTTTTTAAAATCTTTCTTTTTATTTAAATTCTGAGAATATTATTTTTGATGATTATTTATTTATATTGCCAAATATCTAGCAATAAAATTTAGCCTTTTTAGATTTATTTAGTACGAAAAATCCAAAAATAAATTTATTTTTTTATGAATAATAAATTATATCAAACATCCGTAACTAAAACAATGCAGAAAAAGACGGCTTAATATCAAATTTCTGAGCAACTGGTGTTGGAGAGGTTGAAGACAGTCATTCCAGGAGAATAAGAGGGTGGCTGCTTCGGTTTTTTCTTGCTCTCCAAGATGATTATTCCTTTTCTTTAATCATGGGTCTATCGAAAAACGAAGAAAATTGAAAAATAATATTTTTTTTTGTTGACCTGCGCCGTAGAAAGCCTAAAAATGGATGATCTTGCTTGAACAGACACGTTCCTTTTCTTAGCTTTGGTGTAAAAAAAGATGTTGAAAAAAAGGTAACTTGAAGTACACGCAGGATATGTTATAAAAAGGATTCATTTGGCTTTGTTAGCTCAACGACGAACAACTTCTGTGAAGTTTGAATCTACCATTTCACAATCTGTGTTTTTTTTTTCAAGGTATGTTCTTGGTCTGTGTGGTATTGAGCTGAAATATTGTGTTTTGTTAAAGGGTTTTATGTAAATGAGTAGTAAAGGTGGTCGAGACTTTGTTTTTTTTTGTTTTTTTTTTTATTATTTATTAACTTCCATTGATTTTCCTTTAATGGTTAGCTCAGAAGCAAAATGTTGAGTTTTCTGTAAATGGGTTTTATGAAAATCTATTTGAGCTCGAATCTTGTGTTTTGTTAAGGAGTTTTTCTGCAACTGGGCAGTAATGGTGGTCGAGAATCTTTGGTTCTTTCTGTTTTGCTTTACCAACCTCCATTGATCTTCCTTTAATGGTTAGCTCTGTAGCAATCTTTTGGGTTTTCTGTAAATGGGTAAGCAATATTGCAGTTTATGAAATCTATTTGAGCTCAAATCTTGTGCTTTCTCGAAGGGTTTTTTTTTCTGTAGTTGGGTAGAAATGTTGGTCAGGACTTTGTTTTTTGTTTACCAACCTCCATTGATCTTCCTCAAATGCTTAGTTCAGAAGCAAATCAGCTCCTAGAAGTTGGGAAGTAGCATTTGGGTGCCACAGAAACTAGTTTTGTATTTCATTGATCTTGTTTTATCAGTGGGTTTATCTGATAATAGCTCATAATACACAATTATCACATATTATATGATCCTTCCATGAATATAATTATAAATTATATTCAACATTTATGTATTGATTTATTTGATCTTTTGATCTTCTATTTACAGATAGTTCTCATTCTTTCTCAGATTCTGGGATTTGAAAAATGAATCTGATTAATCTATTTTTTTATTTTAATTTTCTTTTGATGAACAAAATCAAACATTGAATATAGTTTTGATGGTTGTAACTCAGTTTTTCCATTTGATGGTTGAACTTGGTAATTCTTTTCTTTTTGGTTAAGGTTCTGCTTTCCATTGGGCCAACAGGATTTGAATTGTTTTTGATTTCCTGACCAGTTACTTGACTTTTGATTATTTAACGATCACTGGTTGACTTCTCTGTCTCTCTCTCTCCCCTTGATGTCATTTATGGAGTTGTTTGACTGGGTTCCATGTCTAAATTCAGTGTTTCTATGAACAAGAATAGAATAAACCAGGTGAACTTTTGTCCGGACACAGATTATTTTTTTGCTCTCAAATCCAAATTCTCCCACTTCTGAGTTTGACATTAAGTGTTAATAAAGTATATGTTATCTCAAAGTCTACAAAATACACAAGTAAAACAGAAAATTGTTATATATTTAATATCTATTGACATCTAATTGTGCAAGCATGTTTTCTTCTGTATGACATTATTTTTAGACAATTTCTTCTAGATTTCTCTTATTTTAATTTCTGGCACTCTGATTATCCTTGACTTTTGAACATTCATCTTTAAAAAGTTTTGTTCTTAACTTATTAAGTGTTCTTGGATATCCAGAAAACTCGGTTTTACGATAATGGGGAATGAAACTAATGGAAATGCAATAGGCACTGGAGAAGCAGAATTAAGCTCTGCCAATAATGGGGGAGTACAGCAAGAATTGGAGGAGAAGAAGAAGAAAGAAAATGAAAAGACAAACACAGTTCCATTTTACAGACTCTTCTCATTTGCAGACTCTTTCGATATCCTTTTAATGGTCGTCGGAATTATAAGTGCAGTAGCAAACGGTGTAAGTCTCCCCCTTTCGACCGTATTTTTCGGGGAATTGGCTGATTCTTTCGGGCAGAATCAAAACGATCCGAAGCTTCGTGCTGCAGTTTCATCGGTAGACAATCTCTACTTTAGCTAGAATGCAAGTTTTTTGATTGATTGTTTTTTTTATGGAGATGTCTCTAATCCTGTAAATTCTACTATTTCAGGTCTGTCTTAAATTTGTCTATCTTGCAATTGGAGCTGGTGTAGCTGCTTTCCTCCGTGAGCATTCGTGATTATCGTAGTGTTTAACAAATTATGCAATTTTTTTGGGTTTTTCTAGTATTATGCAATGCTAATGTATTGAATTTGTCAGAGGTGGCTTGTTGGATGGTCACCGGGGAGAGACAAGCTTCACGAATTAGAGCATTGTATTTGACAACGATATTGAGACAAGACATCACTTTCTTCGACATGGAAACAAACACTGGAGAGGTAGTCAGTCGAATGTCCGGGGACACCGTCCTAATACAGGATGCCATGGGAGAGAAGGTAAGATTTTCGATCGTCCAATTTTGTTTCTTAGAAAAAAGTAAAACTAAAACTTAAATTTTGTTTCTCGTTTCGATGTCTTCCATGTAGTTTGTGATCTTATTTGGTCTGACGTGTTTCTGTTCTTCAGGTCGGGAAATTTATCCAGCTCACATCAACATTCTTCTCAGGGTTCATCATAGCTTTCATTAGAGGCTGGTTGCTAACTCTTGTTATGCTATCCACTATCCCCCCGCTCGTCTTTGCTGGTGCAATGGCATCGATTTTCATTTCCAAAATGTCGTCACGGGGCCAAACTGCATATGCCAAAGCAGCTGATGTCGTCGAGCAGACGATCAGCTCGATAAGAACTGTACGATCATACTTTTGCTAAAACCTTGATAAAAATGAATAGCAATTACACGAGTATGACATCAAATTTTGATTTTTCCGCAGGTAGCATCATTTACAGGGGAGAAACGAGCCGTTGCAAAGTACAAGACACTTCTCGTTGAGGCATATAAATCAGGAGTTAATGAAGGCTTGGCTGCAGGATTCGGCTTCGGCATGGCGATGTTTGTAATAGTATGCGGCTATTCGTTAGCTACGTGGTTTGGTGCAAAGTTGATTATAACAAAAGGATACACCGGGGGGGAGGTGTTAAACGTAGTTATCGCCGTCTTAACAGGTTCCATGTAAGCTTCTTCCGAAATTTCGATGCATCAAAGAGAAAAACAAAGCTTTGAATAATCTCTCTTGCGGTTCATTAATGTTTATCATGTTATATTTACGAGTTTTTTGCGACTTTTTTAGGTCTCTGGGGCAGGCATCTCCATGCTTGAGTGCATTTGCAGCCGGTCAAGCTGCAGCGTTTAAAATGTTCGAGACGATTAAAAGGAAGCCTGCCATTGATGCTTCTCATCCAGAAGGAAAGGTTTTGGAAGACGTTAATGGAGATATCGATTTAAAGGATGTCTATTTTAGCTACCCGACGAGGCCAAATGAGCTAATATTTAACGGATTTTCTCTGCATATCCCAAGAGGAATAACTGCAGCCTTAGTGGGAGAAAGCGGAAGTGGAAAGTCGACCGTTATCAGTTTGATCGAGAGATTTTACGATCCGCAGTCTGGTGAAGTTCTCATCGATGGCATTAATCTCAAAGAGTTTCAGCTTAAATGGATTAGAAGCAAAATAGGCCTTGTTAGCCAAGAACCAGTGTTATTTGCGTCTACCATTCGAGAAAATATCGCATATGGAAAAGATGGTGCGACAAATCAAGAAATACGAGCTGCAGCAGAACTTGCAAATGCGTCTAAATTTATCGATAAACTTCCTCAGGTACTTGATCAATTTGTCATTGTACTTATATCATAATAATTAATTGTTTTGATTTGAAGAAGAAATACGCATAATTTTGATGTAGGGACTAGATACGATGGTGGGCGATCATGGAACACAAATGTCTGGAGGTCAAAAGCAAAGAATCGCCATTGCTAGAGCGATTCTAAAAGATCCGAGAATCTTGCTTTTAGACGAAGCGACGAGTGCACTAGATGCAGAATCCGAGCATGTCGTGCAAGAGGCATTGGATCGTATAATGGTGAATCGGACAACCATAATTGTCGCTCATCGATTGAGCACCGTGAGAAACGCAGATACGATTGCTGTCATCCATAGAGGAAAGATGGTTGAAAAGGGTATGGAATTAGTTAAACACATTCTCAATCCTCTCCATCAAATCTCGATTCTAGCTCATAATACCGTTCTTTTTTCTGAAATCATCATTTTTACTTGTCGATTAATTGATTAGGATCGCATACTGAGCTGCTTAAGGACCCAGAAGGAGCATACTGTCAGCTTATACGATTGCAAGAAACCAAAAAATTTGCACAAGAAGCAACAGCTGATCAAAATAAACATGAAATCACATCAGAATCTTTTGGACAATCAAGTAAAAAGGTTTCTCGATCCATAAGTCGTGGTTCATCTGGACCCGGAAATAGCAGCCGTCATTCGTTCTCGGTTTCGTTAGGATTGCCAACCGGACAAGTTGTATCAGATGATGCTGCACCAACGAAGGAGGAAACTCCAGTTTCTTTGCAAAAACTCCCAAAAGTCTCACTGCGCCGCCTTGCCTACCTCAATAAGCCTGAAATTATCGTGCTTCTAGCCGGAACAATAGCTGCAAGCGTGAATGGAGTGATTCTTCCCATATTCGGCCTATTATTCTCTAATGCCGTTGAAACGTTTTACAAACCACACGATGAGCTGAGAAAAGATGCAAATTTGTGGGCTCTAATATTTTTGCTCCTTGCCGTGGCTTCGTTCATTGCTATTCCAGCTAAAAGTTACTTTTTTGCGGTTGCCGGAAGTAAGTTGATCCAACGAATAAGATTGATTTGCTTTGCAAAGGTCGTTAACATGGAGGTCAGCTGGTTCGACCAGGAAGAAAACATGAGTGGTACAATTGGTGCAAGGCTTTCGGCAAATGCAGCACTGGTACGGGCCCTAGTCGGGGATGCACTTGGTCAACTGGTTGAAAACATTGCGGCCATTATGGCTGCTTTGATCATCGCTTTCACGGCAAGTTGGCAGCTTGCTCTGATTGTTCTCGTCATGTTTCCTCTCCTGGGACTCAATGGATATGTTCAAATGGAGTTTCTCAAAGGATTTAGTGCTGATTCAAAGGTAATTCCAAAACTTCAAATGTATGAAAAAGTATGATTTTTGGACCAATTGACACACAAAAACACTCGCAAAACACACGAAAACGCGAATATAAACAAAAAGATTTTTTTTTTCAAACGAGGTTGGATGAAAGTTTGTAGAAGTGGTATGAATTTGAGTAAGTGTGTTTGGATTGGTGCAGATGATGTATGAAAAAGCTAGTCAGGTAGCTACTGATGCAGTGGGGAGTATAAGGACAGTGGCCTCATTTTGTGCAGAAGAAAAGGTGATGCAGCTCTACAAAAAGAAATGTGAAGGGCCTGTTCGGACAGGAATCAGGCAAGGTTTGGTCAGCGGGTTCGGATTTGGCTTATCTCTCTTTCTCATGTATGCCGTTTATGCCGCAAGTTTCTATGCCGGAGCTCGACTTGTTCAGGACGGCAAGGTCTCGTTTTCCGATGTTTTTAGAGTAAGTAGTGTACTTTGATGTCTGTTTTCACAACATTTGTGTTGTCTTCTTTCGATTGTCATGATTTTTGTTTTTCGTTGATAGGATTCATTGACTGATTACGTCTTTGTCCCAGGTTTTCTTCGCTCTGACAATGGCTGCCATGGCGGTTTCTCAATCAGGCTCCATGGCTCCTGATTCTGCTAAGGCCAAAGATGCTGCTGCCTCAATCTTTGCTATAATTGATCGTAAATCAGTGATTGATCCAAGTAATGAATCAGGGGAGACATTGGATCAAGTGAAGGGAGATATCGAGCTTCGACATGTAAGCTTTAAGTATCCGTCTAGACCCGACGTGCAAATTTTCCAAGATCTAAGCTTGCTTATTCACTCGGGCAAGGTACATAATTAGGCTATATGATATCATGTTAGGAGATAGTCTAATTAGACTCTTACTTAACAAGCAATCATTATGTTATAATTTTCTTCACTTTTCAGACTGTCGCGCTCGTCGGAGAAAGTGGAAGTGGAAAATCTACGGTCATCTCGTTGTTGCAAAGATTCTACGACCCTGATTCGGGCCATATCACGCTCGACGGGATTGAAATTCAAAAGTTTCAACTGAAGTGGTTGAGGCATCAAATGGGTCTAGTGAGCCAAGAACCCGTTTTGTTCAACGACACGATCCGTGCCAACATTGCCTACGGAAAGGACGGAGATGCAACTGAAACGGAGATAATGGCTGCATCGGAATTGGCCAATGCTCACAAGTTCATCAGTAGTCTGCAACAGGTTAGAGACACATGCATGATAATTTTTCAGTATTATCATCATTTCTTTCCGACTATAATGAAATTTTGTTTCATTAAATATTTATGGTTAAGGCAGATTTAGCTCATCATTTTTAATATAAAATTTCTCGTCGAAGAAAAAAAAAACATGTGTATTAATATGATACCTAACATATCGATGGCGTTTTTCGACGTGTGATCATAGGGTTACGATGCAATGGTGGGAGAGAGAGGAGCTCAGCTGTCCGGCGGGCAAAAACAACGGGTGGCAATTGCTCGAGCGATAATCAAGAGCCCAAAGATACTACTATTAGACGAGGCGACGAGCGCGCTCGATGCAGAGTCAGAGCGGGTCGTTCAGGACGCGTTAGACAAAGTTATGGTCGATCGAACAACAATCATAGTGGCTCATAGATTATCGACCATCAAAAATGCGGACGTGATTGCAGTCATTAAGAATGGAGTGATAGTGGAAAAGGGAAAGCATGAGAATTTGATAAAGATTAAGGATGGATTTTATGCCTCCTTGATTGCACTCAACACTAGTGCTTCTACTTCATGAACTACTACTCCTTTTCACTTTGATTTTCTGTTTTTTTTTTTTTTTTTTTTTTTTTTTTTTTTTTTTTTTTAACAGTTTTACAGGATTTTGTCTGGTTGTGTATCAATTGTTGTAACATGTTCAAAGTTGTCAAACTTATGCAAAGAAAAAATATAGATCATTTTACATGAAAAGATGTGACCAAGCTGATGAAGGATTAAAAAAAGAGACAGCACGGTTTGATTTGGTTCGTTTAGTTTTTTGTATCGAAAATCAAATCACGCACGACAATTTTCCTTCGTTACGAACCAATCTTGATCTATACAAGTACAATAAACTCAATCAAATCAGAACAAGCCTTGCAATTATGTTCGGTCCGGTTCTACTCACCCATAAAAGCAGATATCGAAATTACTTTTGGTTTGATCAATTCCTATTTTCACCTCCTAACCAAATACTATACGAGTTTGTTGAATTCCTCGATAACTCGAGCGATGATAACCAAATACACTCTAATTTTATACTATAACCTTATATATGATGTGATGACGAAAAAAAATGTATTTTACTTTGAACAATACAACCACGGGAAACAAATGACAATTCTTACTATGTTATAGATAACTACACGTGTGCCGATGTAACATAACCGTGTATCGTCTAGTGGCATGCATGACGTGACTATAACCTTATATATGACGTGACTCAATGTATTTTACTCGAACAATACGACCATACGTGACAAATGACAATTCTTACGTTATTATAGACAACTACACGTGTGTCCCGCGTATCGTCGTGTCGTGTCATGCATGCATACACAAAAGAAAAGGATAGTGCAAAAAAAGAGTTAAAAAGGAGTGTGCATTAATATCAGTTGATAAAAAACTAAAGCCAAGCCACTCGCCTAAGCAAATTGAGAAAAAGGGCAACTAGCTAATAGCCTTTAATTGCAGCCAATACAGCCAACTCCCACCCACCTTATCATGTGGCCTTTGCATTTAGAGCTCATTTATATCATCACCTTCTCCTTCTTATCCCACCCACCGACCTGTGCTTTCCTTGGCCCCTTTTTGATTCTCTCACTGAACAATTTCATCTTTCTGAGCCTCATCCACACCCTCTTTCCCTCTCTAACCCACCCTCCTCCCTCTTTCTCTCTCTAGCCTACAAACTGATATTTCCTCTGTGACCCTCTTTCTCTCTCTAACCCACACTCTTCCTTTCTCTCTCTAGCCTACAAACTGATATTTCCACTGACATAGTAGTTTGGTCCCGACACTCCAACTGGAACACTTGGTTAAAAATCTCCTCTACAAGGAGCTATGCAGAGTTTGAATTTCTCTGTAGTGAAATTATTGCTTACTAATCCTATTGTCGTACAGAGTCCCACCCTGTTATGGCTCTCCAGTTGAAGGGTTTTGCAACCGAAAGTGTCCGGATGGGGAACCATGACATAGATCTAGATGCATAAAAAGGAAATAGGGATCATGGTTTTTACTTAGTCCTCTATTCTCTCACTCATCAAGAGCCTCTCTGTCTATCCCAAACTAATTTTCCATGAAGTGTAGCAGCTGAAACTGAGGAAGATTGACAAAAAATGTGCAAATGACAGTAGATATTGAGTAAAAATAGAATGACTTTAGATACTAATAATACTATGGCTAAAGTGAGTAATAATACCTAAACTTACTCCCATTTATGCATTTTTACTCACCCCCTTTAATTGTCACTAAACTCTTTCATCTTTTCACCTATCACAGTCTCTCTCTCTCTAGCCCCTCCTCTTTTCTGCCACCTCTCTCTCTCTAGCCCCCAAACTAATTTTCCACTGACACTGAGTTCTATGAAGTGTAGCAACTGAGACTGAGAAAGAAAAGATTGGTACCAGAACTAGATGAATAAGAAAAATATGCTAAGACCATCTTCAACATCTTCAACCAGTCAATGCCAAAATGCTATTTTTCTATACCAAAATAGCATTTTGCATCACTAAACAGTAATTTCATCTCCAACCCAAAATGTCAAAATGCTATTTTTTATACCAAAAAGAATATTCTTTACATATTTTTTCACACTATAATTTATATATTTTACACATTAACCCCTATAATTTTAATATTGTACCAATTGCTCATACTCAAATTTAACATTTATTCACATAAACCAATAATATATAAATTAATATATATATATATATATATATAAATTATTTATTTTTTATACATGTTAATTTTATACAAAAAAATTATGACCAGCAACAACATGTGCATTCAACAAGTAATGATTTTACATCTTTATTTAATAACATCGGAGGGTCTGGATCCGATCTACCACCCTATTATTAATATGTTAGCTGTATTGTGTCTATGTAATTTTTAGTTATTTGATGTAATTTGAAGTTGAAAGTTATTTAAATTTGTGTAATTTCTGTCATTTAAAGTAATATTTATGTATTTTGTAATTTCTGTTGTCTATGTAGTTTTTAGTTATTTTTGCAATTTGAAGTTAATATTTGTAATTTTATTGAGTTTGTTATGTATAATGTGGTTGTAATTTTATTTTTTTTTTAGGAATATGTAATTTTGAGTTGTATTAATATTAATACAACTATCCTATTTTATGTAAAATATCAAATAAGTCAAATTTTTAGGAATATTAAATTTAATATTAATTATTTTTAATATCTTTTAACATGTTAACTAGTACTAATTACAACAATTAGATTATTAAATATCATATTAAAATAAATTAATACATAAATTATAAAAAGGATATATTTACAATTTAAAATAAATAGAAGGACTAAAAAAAAAATAGCATGGATGAATAGTGGTGATGCAAATTTGCATCATCACTATTCATGTTTGGATCAAAATGGCATTATGCCATTTATTTTAGCATCCCATTGGAGCTTGGATGATGCATTTTCTCAAATTTGAGAAAATGCATCATCCCATTGGAGATGCTCTAATGACAGTAAGTGTGAGTAAAAAATAGAACGACTGTTAATACTGAGGCTAAAGTTGAGCAATAATATCAAAACTAAATCACAATTATCACTTAATAATGGTAGAACATCAGAAAGTAGTGGAATCAACCATGTCAAATGGAAAATAATTAGCAGAAGGAAAAGAGAAAATCCCTTTTGAGATTAAAACTAAACTCACCTGTGGCCAAATCTTGATTATATTAGTTTTAAAGAATCCCAGTATCTCCAAGAAAAGAGAGTATTTTTCTTGCTCACCAACAAAAAAGAAAAATTCAATTACTTTCTACACTTTGGTATTTCATCAGGCAAATGAGTAAATCAGTGGATTATTTTGAGGCTTTCTTTAGAATTAGACCTTGAGAGAGAGAGAGAGAGAGAGAGAGTAAAAGAAAGAGAAGGCTAGATAAGACAACCAAAGAAATTACAGATCTTGGAAGCAAAAGCATAGAAGCCAGAAGGCCAGTTTGGGATTTTACAATTGATTTAGCTCCTAAGTAATAATATAATTGATGAATTATAGAAATGAAAACAAGACAGTTATCTTCACATGCACAATTGCAGAAGAACCCAGATGAACCCCAATTATACAATCAAATCAATACTATATATACTACCTATATAGATATATATATCGAAATTGAAAGCATAAGAGACGAGGAAGAACGAGAGAGAGTAAAGTATAGAGAGAAAAAGAGCCCTAGCTAGAGATGACAACCAAAGCAATTGCAGGTTTTGGGAGTGAAAGCACAGAAGCCAAAAGGTCGGTTAGGAATGTTACAGTTGATTGCATAGCAACATGGGTAAGGCAAGCAGAGCCCTCTAACCCCTCCACAACAAGTACAAAGCGCGCATATCTGAAAGCTTCTCAATCTCCTCCGACTCTCATTCATCAGCATAATCCCCGTTTTTCCAGCTTCCATAACCGGCATAATTTCAGCAACAGACCCATTTACCTCAACAAAAAACCAGATAAATTCAATACCAATGAAAAACAATCCACTGATTTCGCGAGAAACCTCAAGATATCTATGAATAAACACGGAAAAAAAACTCACAGGGTTGAAATTAGAACTTGCTCGAATGTAAACGACCTCCATGCCTAGAAAGAGAAGCAGGAAGAGAGATAAAGCGACCACAGATGCAGACATTATCGAGAAAACTCGAAATGGGGGGTTTTAGAAAATGCAGAGTAATACTAGCGAGAAAAGAAAAGGTGGGTTAGATCTTTAATGGCGAGGTTGCAATTGGGTGGACAATAAATAAGTTCAGGAGTTAGAAGTAGAACAGATTTGGCATTGATGGAATCTTAAAGGGTTTCTGCAGGAGTTTTCTGGTGGGAAAACTGGAGAAGATGAGGTTGGACATTTGGAGAAATTCAGAGAGGCAGACATGGAAGCATTCCGCTGTACGAGTGAATGAACTCCACCTCAAGCCTCAAGACTCGAGTGGGTGAAGATCAAGAACACCACAATTCGCCCCCAGCTCTCACTGTCGGACCCAATTTTATACTCCAATTTTTTAATTTCGAAGTTTTTTTATCAAATGTTTTTAAATTTTAATTGAAAAAATAAATTTAAAATTATAGCTCCGTTGACTAACAAACCTACTATATTAGTCAGTAAAATATAATAAAATAAATATTAAACTATCATATATTAACAAGTCAATCTTCTTGTCTTTAACCTTAGGAGCAGTCGACCGTATTTTAACCAAGGACGACCGCGTGAAGCTGAGGTCGCTCGTTCTCAAGCGTGTTTTGCATTTATTTCAAATACGGACGATCACATTTGAACTGCGGATGATTTTAAATGATTAGATTGTTAACGAATGATAGTTTAATGATTGTTTTATTAAAAAAAAAAAAGTTGAAGACCAAATTTATTAATGAACATGTAATTTAAGATTTTTATTGATAATTACCCATTTTAATTTCATATTTAAAATAATTTTAATTAATAAATTTAATGAAAATATACGAGAAAACCTTATTATTACGGATAATGTCATGTTCGCGCTCTGATCTCACATCATATAAGTGTCATTCAGCCGTAGATCATATAATCTAGAGTAAAACGTATATTAGTTCTTATAATAATTATAGGTAAAGAAGCAAGTAGATAAATAAAAAAAATTTAAGCAAATAACTCTTTGAACTTAATGGCATTATCAATTAAAACAACGTCGTTAAAAGAATCTCCAAAAAAAAATCAGATTTTCTCTGTTTAAGATTTTTAGGGAAAAATAGCTTCGATGGTTTTGGTAATTTTTAGAGAAAAAAAGTTGAAAAACTCAACGCTTAAAATTGGCAAAATCATTCTGAAAATTTGTGATTTCTTAGACGATTTTCTTAATTACAATAACTTAACTGCTATATCTCTAAGTTCAAAGAATTATCTGTCTAAAAAAATTTAAGGACTTAATTACTCTTCATCTTTGAGTTTGATATATATACACTACGTCAGGGTGTAAGATTATAGTGTAAATTTAGCATTACATTATTTTGATCTATGTGAACAAACCATTGCATTTTAGTGTAAACTCTTATAAGCACGCGATCGAGTAAAATAAAAAAAAAAAAATACGAATACGTTATGTTTTTCTATAAATTTGTTGACAAAAATTGACTAAAAAACTATTTAAAAATAAAATGGTGAGTAAATTCAAATTATTAAAACAAGCCTTAATTCAATATCACTAGTGTATTTTAACTCTAATTTTTGTATTTTAATGTATACATTATAAATAAAAACAATTATACCAATATTTGTACAACTATGCATCACTAATATTAAGAAACATAAAGTGTAATTTAAGCCCAAATGTGTGACATTATATACAACGAACACTTCGAACTATTTTTTTAAAATAAAATAGACTTTAGCGTATGAACTATGAACACTTGACCTCGTGCTTTTAGTTTTGCCATTAAATCATCTACGTACAAACTCACTAAAGGACTTTGTCTCGTCGCAATCAGGTTTTCCTTCCCTTCAAATTACGGCATTACAGACTTAGAATCCGACGTATCCAACCAAGAGTTACTAAACATACGTTAAGATCTATTTTGTTTAAAAATAATAATTCAAAGTTATACGACAACAAATTAGAACACTAAACTAATTTTATGAATAAATTAGATTTTAAAATATTCACCGTCAACAAATTGACCTCTACCGTCCAATGATCTGTTAAATGACCAGTGTGACGTCCGCGTATCTGTCACGTGTCACTCTATCTCTCTCTCCTACCAATTGGCAAGTTGAAGCCGCGTCCCTCTCCCAACCCTCCAACGTCGCATGAGTCTACTAATTCAGCTGCGTATGGTTGTTAATAAATTTGAGTAGTGATCGATAGTTCTATAATACGCACTCGAGACGAATATCATTACTTCCACTACAAATAAAGTCAAACATAGATCAAATTGTTCTCTATGAGTTTCCAACATAGATACGAACAATTCAGCTCGATCAAACATGGTAATTTCATCGAAATATCACGAAAAAAATAACATAAAAAACTAACGATGACATGTTTAACTAGTCGTTAATTGACGACTCGATGCATCATTAAAAACACCGTAAGATTCTACGAAAACCGAGAACTTTTCAAATGGAAACATCTTAGTAAATATGTCTTGATATAACAAAGGCCACATAGTATTCATGCATAAAATTCTAAGCCAAAACCATTACTCCATAAGAATCTGAATATCAGAACAAATATGGATTTCAGACAATCCCCACCCAAAAAAAAAAAAGCATCACCAATTGTTGTAACACATGCTTTACATATAGAAAAAAGGGTCGGGATTACCCGTCACCAAGGACAAATTGGTCGACGAGAGGCGATTGAGTGGACTCCGGCCTTGATATTGTAAAATATCGTCAAACCAACAAATTAAAACGTTTCAAGAACACGTTCAAGAAAAGAATACTCGTACCTGAATTTTTTTTTTTTTTTATAAGAAGATTTTAAAATTGTACGAAGAAGAGCGATATGCCGTAGATTCGATGCATAGGGGTTCCTGATTGTTGAAGAACGCAGCGAGTGAAAACCCGAGAAGCAGTAGGCCGCTGCATCATCTTTTCAATTCCACTGTTTTCCGGCTTAGACTTTTGCTAGATGGAACATCTATTCTGCAAAATATTTGAGTAAAAAACCTTGATTCAAAAACACATTGAAAAACAAAAGAAAACAACATTGATACAAGAATTATGCAGAAAAAAATTGACAGAAAACTTTAAAATTCACAGCAGAGGCAATAACTGAATCGGGAGATACCGAAGCTGAATTATCCCGTGCGGTCACAGCGGAGAACTCTGTGGATGGCCTTCAAAACTGTGGGGGAGAGAGAGAGAGGGAGAAAGAGAGAGAGATTTACACAAGCTACTGAAAAAATATGAAGAAAAAAAAAAGATTGGTTGGAAAGGTGAATGTGTTCACATAAGGTTTAGCCAAAATGTGACAAATATTTGCAAATTTTTATACAAAATGGAACATGAAATTCAGAGAAAATGAGTCTGAGACTGAACTGAACAGAGACTCTGTGCATCTCCAGCAGTAGGAAATGAATTTACAACTGTTCTTCAAACCCGATTTGAGGCTTTTCATTCGGCTATGTCAATATTGTCGCCATTAGAAGACATCTGTCTACTTTCTGATAGTGAGAGCCTCCTCGGCTTTGTAGAACCTGCTTCAATCAGTCCTTCTGGGGACAAATTTAGGGCTGATGTTCCCGACGATGAACCCAATAAACGACGAACTGAGAAATCCGAAGACTGTGATGCGGCGAAATTGTATGAGAAGATTCTCATCGGGTGGTCGAATTTGCAGCTTGGACCGAACTTGCAGATACCATAACGAGAATAGAAGAGGCATAAAGGTTCTCCCTGTCGAATGTCAACATCATAGGCCATATCAACATTAATTTATGTAAATTAAGACGTGCAACATCCTAGTAAAATTGTTTCAGAAGACATGAAATACATTATACAAAGCTAAAAGAAGGGCGAAAATCCAAGAGCAAAAAACTATTTTGGAAAGGCTAATGCTAAGGAAAACCTGATTATTTATTTAATCAACTAGTAATGCACAATTGTTCGTTGGACCACTAACCGGACGTAAGGGAAGGCCGATGGGGCTCAAAACACAGTCTGGAGCCGGTAGTAGTCTCTCTCTAGGATGGTGGAATTGACAGACCAAGCCAAATTTGCAATCACCAGTTTTCATGTAAAACCGACACTCAGGCTCACCAGGTCGCTCGGGAAATACATTGTCCCTCTGCAATGCATAGTACCCAACATGGACAGAGCCTGAACGGAATGAAGAAAACGGTATTTCATGGACTGTACTACCAGATTCGTTTTGACATGAAGCTCCGTAAACCTGACTAATTGTCGATGTTTGTTGCTGACTCTCTGAAGAAGAAACCGATCCCAGAGGACCCTGAATAAAAATCATTTATCTAAATAATAATTTGAAAGTACATAATGATTCATCTGTATGACAAGCAGGACACCGAGAGAGTGATGGCTTACACTGTATGCATTCCAACCTTGAACGGAAACTAGTCCTTGCGGTAGAATAACGGGCGCATAACTAGAGGGGCCTTGCCATCTTGGACTTGGAATAAAAGACGCTCTTGACCAATTTGTAATATCTCCTTGATACGATTGTGGACTAGTAGTTGGAGACTGGACGGTCGGATAAACAGGAGAACCGCGTAAGGGAACCATCATATTAGACGGTTGAGGGTGATGGAATTTACACATACTTGCGAATTTGCAAGTCCCAGTTCTTAAATAATAACCACATTCAATCTCGTTCTGCATAAGAGAAACAAAGAAAAATTATAAATAAATATCATCTCGGTGCCTATGGATAAGACAGAAGCTCACATTCTCAGTCAATTGGATAATTCCATTCATTAATTTCCAACCATAAGTAAATATGTCCAACCTTATGTCTCTCATAAAAGACAAAACACAACAAGAGTAGAGAAACATTTGATCGATTCGAAGAAACTATCTTTTTTAGTTTTTATCATAAAGTTAAGTTGAAACTATTGAGTTTTCTGACACATATTTGCATGTCATGGAGATGAAGCGACAATAAAACATATTCCGACATATGTAAAAGAAACAAATGGAGAAACCGGGATAATAAAATGCAAACCGGGCGAAGCGGATATCCTAAAATATTTAAGGAAACTCTTCCAGCAATCCCAGCTTTGTCTCTAGGATGATGAAACTTGCATGTTGCTCCAAACTTGCAGGTTCCAGTCTTCAGGTAGTACTGAAAAGAATACAATTACAACACTTTTCAAACACAAATTTCATATATATGACTCGTTAATTACAAGAAGCCATACTGTTATATAATTATAGTTTTAAAAAAAATACAAAATAGCTCGACGACTATTAACTTCGCATAAGTCAAATACATGCCTGACATTCCGGCTGTCCGATTCTCTCAGGATATTCCCCCTTCATCCTTGCAGTGGCAATAGCCTGGAATTAACAAAATTCAACTGAGTGGACTTCCAATAAAAACTCGGCAAAATAGACCATATAATCAAGAAGGTTTGCTGTCAATCCTTTAGAATTACACGCAAAATTACATATCGTTTCTTATGAAAAAAAATTCTAACGAGCCAAATCGTCTTCCTCTTGTGCCAACTAATTCGTACTAGAATGTTTTTTTACCAGCTTTCTGTCTGGAGGATGATTAAAACGGCATGTTGCTCCGAATCTACATATGCCGGTTCTGATGTAATAAGAACAATCTGGCTCTCCTTGACGCTCAGGATATGGCCCGCCTTCCATTGTTTCACTTGATCTCGAGTTCATTTGCCACAATGCATCTGTAATATTAATTATATAATGATTAAACCATAATAGACATACAAAGTTATCAATTTTTAACTAAAACACATTATTCAACTGTGACAGCTAGCCGTGTAAAAGCAAAGAGGGTCCATATCAGTGGGGGTACACAATCTCACATTGTTTGGGAGAGTGAAAAATGTATGGTTTATAAGTAGAGTTCCCCCTCCCTACCTAGTACAACGCGTTTTGGAACTAACCCCAAGAACAAATTCGTGCAGACTCTGGTCCAAAACAGACAATATTGTACTAGGAAGACCGGGAGACGTTATATCAATTGTCTCACTTGTAGAAATTATTGGAAAACATGAAAGCGAAACGAAAATCAAGGAGATCAATACAACTCGAGCTCATTTAGAAGACAAAAATTGTCTAATATTTTTGAGTTTTCATCCATGGAACGATGCAAATAACGCACCGAAGCCTATATAAATACAATCCCACTTATAACACTGATTAAAAGACTGCAGGGTAGCTTCAAAATAAGAAACAAGATGGAGTGGTGATAAGTAATTACTACAAATCTTGAATGTTCTGAAGTAAACAACAAAACAATCGAGGGTGTTCAAAAATCATTTCAATTTCAATATAAAAAGAAAATCTTTTTGTATTTCGAATTGATTATTCCTTCGTAAACAAGACAATCATTGATCAGACCAAGATTACATAGAAAATATATAATAAGATTAAGAAGGGCAATGAGGGCAATTCACGTTGGCTATAAAATAATGTTTTACTTTTATATAAAGAACGAATCTCCAACAAAAAGCTTACAACCTCGTACAACACAAGAACAATAACAATGCAACCAATCCAAGAGTAACCCTAGAAATTAAAATGAATGAAATTTCCAGAGAACCTTCGCTCAACGACGGCGACAGAGCCGAGGACTGCCCCTCCGTCACTGCCACTCTGGCCGAAGGAATTCCGGCATCGCGCTCCATCTCGGACAACCAACGCACGTGGTCATCACCACGCCGGCGCCGTCAAACCCCACGCCGGAATTCCCATTCCGCTACGCCTCTCCACCACCCGAAAATCAGCTATCGACGAGTCAACTCTTTATCCCTCAAAATCAAAATCAAAATCAAAATCAAAATCAAAATCAAAATCAAAATCAAAATCAAAATCAAAATCAAAATCAAAATCAAAATCAAAATCAAAATCAAAATCAAAATCAAAATCAAAATCAAAATCAAAATCAAAATCAAAATCAAAATCAAAATCAAAATCAAAATCAAAATCAAAATCAAAATCAAAATCAAAATCAAAATCAAAATCAAAATCAAAATCAAAATCAAAATCAAAATCAAAATCAAAATCAAAATCAAAATCAAAATCAAAATCAAAATCAAAATCAAAATCAAAATCAAAATCAAAATCAAAATCAAAATCAAAATCAAAATCAAAATCAAAATCAAAATCAAAATCAAAATCAAAATCAAAATCAAAATCAAAATCAAAATCAAAATCAAAATCAAAATCAAAATCAAAATCAAAATCAAAATCAAAATCAAAATCAAAATCAAAATCAAAATCAAAATCAAAATCAAAATCAAAATCAAAATCAAAATCAAAATCAAAATCAGCAAGCAGGTAGGTGGAGGATGATCAACGAGCAAAACAAAAGAAGCAGGAAAGTAGAATGAAATTTAAAGAATGCATTAGAGAGAGAAAGTCTATAGAGAGAGAGAGAGAGGGTCCTCTTCTCCTCTCCACAAACTCAAGCGACGAGCGAATAAAAACCAACCAACCATCCACCTTCAGACATCCTCTGCTTTTTCACCCTCGTTTTCTTTGGAGATAACCGACCACGACCCCTCCTTTCTCCACTCGCTCGATTCCTTATATCTCCCTAATCGCTTTCTCAACTCGCCGCGTGGTATTAAAGATGGTAGACCTTTTAAAAGCCTTTGAATACAACTAAGACTCAGTCTTCGATGAACACGTGGGAGAGTAAATACGCGAGTGTTTTGTTTTACCACCTTCGTGCGAGTGGTGGCAGAAGTGAAACAAGAAACAAGAGACCAACCGTTAATGCAACAACCTTTACTATTTATTAAACCATTTACTATCTCTAATTGCGAGTCTGCGACTCCTATCCCGGTAAGTCCAAAAACTCGAGTTCAATCTCTCGAAAAATCAATCGTTGAGCAGGGTATTAGAAAATCACTTGTAGCGACTTCTTTCTTGGTATAACTCGAGTTCTATCATTGGATAATTTAACTGTCGAGATGATTTAAAAAAAGTAACAGTAGCGAAACATGTCTTAATAAATTTAGTTAGAAAATCACTTGTAGCGACTTCTTTCTCGGTATAACTCGAGTTCTATTATTGAATAAATCAACTGTCAAGATGGTTTCAAAAAATTAACAGTAGTCAAATATGTCTTAGTAAGTTTAGTTAGAAAATCACTTGTAGCGACTTCAGTCTCAATAAATTTGGAAACTCAAGTTCTATCATTGGATAAATCAATTGTCAAGATGGTTTCAAAAAACTAATAATAGCGAAACATGTCTTAGTAAGTTTAGTAACTTAAGTTTCAGTCTCTCAAAAGATCAATTATTGAGAGAGTTACTAGTATCGACTTTTTGTACCGACAAGTGAGAGAACTTAAGTTCGATCTCGCTAAAAATCGCATATCGGGGTCTACCATAGACACCATACGGACTTGCACTTGTTTTCGTAAGAACCTGCAAACGTTACTTATTTTCTCTAGAACAATGAAAGGCCGACAATGATGATGATCAAGAGCCGAGTTGATTTTGTACTAAAAACAAATATATTTTAGCTGTTTTTATGAAAAAATTTGTTTTTGTCTCTAGCATCGAAGAGTTCCGAGTTTGAAATGGTATTTTGTGATATTCTATATTTCTTCGTTTTATCGTATAGATTTCTGATCTTCATTTTCCCACACAATTTGTCTGTCAACAAGGTGATCTTCTTCTTCATCGTTTTCCGATGACAAGTACAACTACCACGCCGGAAAACTGGCCACCTCAGCGGGACGGCATATAAGTCAAAAATTTCCATTTACAGTGTACCGTCAAGTAACAAAGATCTTTCCAGCTGATTGTCAACTCCTTAAAAGCTGATGAACAATTATCGTACATTTAAGTGAAAAAATAATTAGTGGGTTTGAAGCTCTGGATATTCAGAAGAATGGTGATGAGAATGGCAGAGAGAAGAGAGAGTTGAGAGCAGGAAAAGTTTCATTCATTCAAAACCTGTGTTATGATGTTTACATATATATTTTGTATATCGCTTATATATCGCAGAATAGAGAAACTGTAACTTAGCTAAGCAACTATAAACACAAACTAACTATAAAATACAACCATAAGATACATTATGTCAATCTTCTCCAAATTCAACAAGCTCAACTACTGACGCTGCTCTGGCAGCCTCCCGCTCTGCTCCAACTGCCTTGTGACAACGATGGTAGATTTCCAAAAGGAGTAGAAGTACAGAAATACAAACAACAAAAGGCTATATGCAAACCATGTATTTTTGTAGCATCAATTAGTATTTGTGCTATAGAGAACCATTTTGTATCAACCACTTTTGCATTGGCTGTTAAAGTATGAGAAGCAAAACGTGTAAATTACACCCAAAAAAAATATGGTTGTGATGTTCAGAGAGATGATATTTAATTTAATGAAAACAACAAAATCCTCGAGACAATTGAGAGAGAGAGAGAGAGAGCTCGTACCTGCGCGCGGTTAAGGAGAAATATTTTCTCTGCTCCTGCTCGGCTGCTCGTCGTGGGAGGTTGATAAGTATGAATAAATTTACATTTATAAATTTACATTTTGGATTCCACTTATTTCTGCTTTGCTTGTTAGTCTTTCCAATCTATTTACATTTATAAATTTACATTTTGGATTCCACTTATTTCTGCTTTGCTTTTGTAGTCTTTCCAATCTATGTATTGATTATCGGAGAAGGAAGACAATAAGTTTTGTCTGGAAGCCGTTTGTGTGTGAGAGGAAGTTTCCCGGCTGTAGTTTGATTTTCGTGCAAGAACACCTTACCGATCTCAGTTGCTTCATTCATATTATATACATAATCTGAGTGCCTTTTATGGTGTTTATCGTCAAATTTCAAGTGTCTAAATATGGTTTTATTTTATGTAAGGAAGGCAATTCATTTATTTTGGCTACATTGCCGATTTCACTTTGCTGAAGTGTGATTGACGACTTAAACAATAAGACCGGGTACGTTCTGTTTGGGTTCACCGTCAGAACAAGCGTTGTTAACAATTAACAAAAGAACAATGCATGGATCTCTTTTCTGTTCATTCCATTAATTAGCAAATCAACACCCAGAGAGACTCACTGACAGTCAATTTCGCTTCTTGAAAATTTGTTTAAAGGGTCGGTTCGGTTTCCTCGACTTCCAAGTTTACATACAGAGGCTCAAACTGCTAATTTTAATTTCTTAAAAAGACTAAATTAAGATTCGATAATGCGAAGAACTGAGTTGATGTAAGCTAAGATATCTGATTTGATTTGATTATATTGCATGTTTGTATATTGTATGTTGTATGTTTCACCTCGTGTCGGTGTAATTTTGACAAAGTAACGAACATTGACTCCATTAGATGAGTGTGGGCCTCATTATTTTTTTTTCAATAAATTCACACATTAAATAATTATAATGTAAAATTACAAATATATATGCGGATTATTAGTAACGCATTATAACTTTGTAATCATATAGTTCCTATCAATTGTGCAAAGACACATTAAATAAGACCCAAAATGAATTATGATATTAAGTTTACTAATAGTAGACCGCTAAATTTGGAATGAATTGTGTAGATTTCAGTTTTGCTCCACCCTTGATTAATTTCTTTTCAAAAAGAAAATTAAAAATGTGTATGTTACATAGGTAATATTGTATTAGTGTGATACCGAAAGTAAATGTATTTCACAGTCCGAAAAAAAATAATAATAATGATTTGACCGATATTTGATCTAACATCTATGATTCCCGGACCTTGTTCACCTTACCCAAAATATACTAAAACAAATTACAACGTGAAAAATAAAGTTTGAGCTTAATTGGATCAAAGGCTCGGGCAGTGGCACAGATGGTGTTTGTTTAAATTTATTATAGTAGGTCGACTCTATTTTTTTTATTTTCTAATGTAGATAAAAATCTTTGGAATATGGTTTTGGCTATAGGTGGAATCGATGTAGTTTGATTCCGTTCCACCCTCCCTCGATTGACTCCAAACCAATCATTTTTGTTTCAAAATTTTTAAAATCAAAATCGAACTAATCAATCTTTGAAATCGAACCTGAACCTGAACCTGAACCGAACCAACAATTTATTCTCGGCTCCATTTCAGTTCTCAGTTTTTTTTGATTTTGTGTCGGTTTGGGATCGGTTTTGACGAGTTTAGTTCTATAATTTTTAATTTTTAATACAAAAATTTTAAAAATCATCTAAATATTATACACTTAGAGGGAGAACAAGTCATTTTAGCCCTAAATAGTAGTAAATTCCAAAACTCGTTGTGACGAAGTTATTGATCAACTCTTTCAACAGGGTGACAATGGTGGAGAGGTTCTTCTCAGTTGAGCAAAACGAGCGGCAAAACGGCCATTCCAACCCAATTCTGCTTCTGTCTGGACCTCCTTCCTGGTATTTACTTCAACCCCTCTTCTCTCTCCTTTATACTGCTTTTTCCTACTCCATTTTTTCAACTACTGTGACAGCGGGAAGACCTCCTTACTTTTCCAGTTCGCTTTAAACTCAGCCATCGAAGGAAATGTGGTCTTCATTTGCAACCGATTAAGGCTGGAGAAGAAACCCCCTTCTCTCTCTCAGGCATCTCTCTTTTTTCTCTCGCTCTCTCTCTCTCTCTCTTAATTTTCTCTCTTTTTCAGTTTGGGTTTTCGTTGCTAGGGAGTAGATTCCACCAGTGATCCCCTTAAGCGCATAAGAATGAAGTAATTGTCATTTTTCTTGTCCCAGATGTTAATACCGCCAAGAAACGTATTCTGTTTCCATTTATTAAAGAAATTTTCCATTTCCGTTCTCAAGGTATGTCGATAGCGACGAAGGAATTAAGAAATTCTTTGCTGCATTTCACCTCCTCAAAACTTTTCCTGTTGCTGTAATTATTGATGATTTTGGTGATTTTTTCGACGAAAGGTTTCTTTCCTATTCGTCAAATTCTTTTTCCCCCATAAACTATGAATCCCTTAATTTCTGAACCATTGTTTTCTTTGTTAAGGATCTGCCAAGAGAAATATAGTAATCCTCGTGGAAGAGACTTGGCAATAACTCGGACCCTTGCTTTATGTCACAATGCTATAAATTATGCCAGGTGAGTGATGTACATTTTCTTTATTGATAACCTTGCCTGTCTGATCAACTTTGCTTCACACGGCAGCATAATTCTCTGGTATTTTACATCCATAGATCATAAATCCGAATAAAAATTACTGTCATATTTGAATGTTCATGGAGCTCATTTTCGAGTTCAAATGTCAGATTCTATTTTGGCCATGTTCGAAAAGTTTGCGGTTCATGAATGATAAATTAAATTATTGATCTTTTCATAGATCTACGGTGGTAGGTAAGAATCGAGTTGATAATCGTGATATCGTTTTATTTGTATTTGATATCATGATACAACGAATTTTCTTCTATCTCTTGTTGTCTATATTTGTTTAAGCGTAATAGCTTAGTTAGCTAAATTCTTTTAATGCTACAAACTTTGTTTGGTTAACATAGGATGTTAGATTTTCAGGGAAACAAGGTCCTGCGAGCTTCTTTTATCAGATACACATTATGGAGAGTCCTCAAGAATGTTCTTCATCTATAAGAGATGGGTTCAAAGCATTTTCACAATTAGAGGTGTGTGCTTCAATTTGAATTTTTGTTGCTGAGTATGTCTAATGAATTTGATTGTTTTGTGCAGAAAGCAATAACTCGGGTTCGTTTATCCTCAGCCGCAACCATGGCTCGTGCGAGGCAAGAAGTGCAAAGTACTCAAATGCTCTTCAATATCTAGTTTTGGAAGGGATGGCTGAAGACAGTGAGTGAGCTCTAAGCTCTGAACTAATTTAGGATAGTTAAAGAAAGCATATGAGAAAAATGCAAGCGACTGAATTCATTTTTTGAGTTCTGTACAACTTATTTAAATTCCAGACATCATGTTTTGATCTAATATGTTTATATCGTCCGGTGATAGATTAAAATTGTTCAAATAGACTAAATAAGTTTTAGAGTTTGATAAACCGAATTCTTTTTGGTTCGGGCAAAGAAGTGTGCATTACAGACCTCTTGTATGAAATTTATGTCAATGTGAAAGATTCTTTATATACATGTTGTAAAGCTCTAATGAGAAGGACAAAATTAGAAGTTGCCTTGTAACCTTGGGACTTCAACTACTGGCAGTTCATATTCATGGGGTTGAATATGGTATTTTTTGTCTAATTTAAATCATTCATAGTCTCTTCTGGACTACGGGAAAGATTAAAGTTGTCAAATAATTTTATTGTCAACTTTGGGTGTTTATTAGTAAAACATATTAGAGAGGCAACCGTCATTTTTTGTGCTGCAGGAGATGCAAAGAGTAAAGATTTCCTCATGTTTCTCTTTTGCTAATGTTCCAGATAAAGAACGTGCATATGGTGATATCAGATGCACCTATGTTCTGTGTGAAGGATTTCTAGCACGCAGACCTAGGATGATTTTTCTTCCGATGGTATCAAAGCGCCATTCTGCCCTCTGTATCGGATAGTAGTTTAAACCTTAGGTCTGTCTTATGATATCATTAGCGCTTTGAATTCTTCTCATTATTTTATTCCTCCACTGTGTTGTGTTGAATGAAGTTCTATCTTTACACTGCTTTATCTATATTTTTTTGATAAAGTCAAATAGGGGAGAAAATTATGATGCATTTGGTTAATACATAGGTATGAGTGAGTATTTATTGTTAATTGGGAAAAATAGATAGCCTGGGGGAATATTGTTTAATCCTTTTATTGCATCATCAAAAATGGAGATATTGTAATGTTATGACCTATGTGTTCGTATGTGGACGTGGCGGCACGAACCGGAACCCGGATGGCATTACATCTGTCGCAGGCTGAACCAGAAGTTGACGGGTCGAAAGAGGGGTCGTCACATCCACATCGCTTGGGAAGTATATGGAAATAAACATATGTAAAGAAACCCTCCCAAAATAGTAATAGCGTTTTGGAGCCCAAATTGGCAACGGTCCCATAAGACTCCAATTTAACAGTGCTTCAGCGAGAGTAGTTACCAGTTGGTGACCACTGGAAGTCCTCGCCAAACAAAGCCCTGAGGGGAGGCTATTGGTCTGCGGCCCAATCCCCTAAGCGGACAATATCTTACGGAAAGGGATCGTTATAAATGTT
>CM039514.1:38744518-38785981 GCA_022432975.1 Begonia masoniana
ACACTACACAACGTTAGAAAATTATAAATAAACATTAATTAGCATTCAAATAACTCTTACATTTTACAACGCAAATCAATGCAACCGAGAAGCTCGGAAGACAAGAATAAAAAAAAAAAAAAACCACTCTTATTCCAATCTTGTAATCCAAGATATAAATTGGAAGCTAATAAAGAACCCTAATCCTTGGTTATTTAAAGAATTGTGCGAAGAATCTTTCACAAAATCGATAATGCACTGGTTGGGCAGAAGCCGCCAGTGGATTATAAAATTGTTACACCTTCCGTACCCAATTCGGCTCAACCAAACACGCCTAATATCCATTTTTATTTTTCAGACAAATAACAAAACTACCCATAATGGAGCGATCCTTGTCCCTTAAAAAGGAAGGTCAATTTCGACGTCAAATCGTATTTGTAAGGCCTGGCTTTGACTTCCAGAAAAAGGCCTGCTTTACGGTTCACATCGATACGAACGTCGTTAGAAGCATGACACTCGTTAAATCTTCATTTTGCAACACTAACGGTATGATGTCATTGTACTTGTTATTAAATAATGTTCTAACATCCATTGTAAATATTTCGAAATTGTTTAAATGTGTAAAATATTATTTAATTTAATTTAGATGAAAATAATCTTTAAAATTATTTTATTAAACATTAAATTCCATGACTAATGTTTTAATATAAATAAAAATAAAAATAAAAAAGAAAGGGGTGATACTATATTTAAAGAATAACACATTATAATAATATTACGGGTATTTTAATTTATAATTTACTCAAACATTTGCATATCGTGTGTTTATTAACATAATAATTAGGATAATATCGGATTTGAACCTGATACTAGTATTTTATTTTGTTAGCTCCCGACTAAAAACGGACAAAACCAAACATATACTTTGAATCTGTACAATTTGATATTACATCATAATTTCGTTAAATCCTCATTTAAAAAATTACCAAACGATATTGGATTCACTTTACGAATTTTGTTTAGTAATTTTTTTAAATGATGGTTTAACGAAATTGTTGATGGATGAAGGTCAAAACTGCTAACAAAAGCAAAGACATATTTGGTTTGCTGATTTTTTTAGTACAGTGGAATAACTGAATAAAAGTGACATAGTAACAGGATTTAATCAATAATTATTTCTTAATAATGATATTCGAATATAAAAATCGACAGATCTATATTCGTCTGCTAAATTAATAAATATCTAAACGTTATATGTAGGGTAAATTAAATTAAATATAGTGTAAATATCAAATTTAACAAAACATTAGGACGGTGTAGGGGTAGACAAAACCTTAGAACGTACTACATAGTCGCCTTAGGGTCAGAAATTTTTTTTTGTTTTTTCCGTTGGTTTGGTTATAAAAGTAGACCGAACCAAATAAAGCAAACAAACGAATCGGAACCGAACCGAAGATCTTTAGTAGACTGCTAGGCCTTTGAATTGGATGATGATTAGTCATAAAAGACGATGATGGTGAAGATGATGATTCCTTTTCTCGTCGACGACTCCACCGTCCCGTTCCTTGTTCCCGTCTCTCTTCCTCCGAAAAGTAGTATAATTCGTTTGTTGAATCTTCTTTCCCTCCCTCTCTCTCTCTCTCTCTCTCTCTTTCCTCTGAAGAGGAAGTTTCTCTGAGCGTCTTCTTTCCTTTCCTTTTCATCAATTTTTTAGGTTACATTTTCTTCTTACGGAGAGATTCTCTCTGCTTCCTCTCTTCTCTCCTCTCTCGCTCCCTCTGCTCTGCTCTGCGCTGCGTTTGCATCACTCGCTACTGTCAATTTCGAGGTTCGTTTTCGAATTGCAATTCCTCTCTGGTTCTTCTTATTCTCTTCCTTTCTTTTCTGCTTGTCAATGTTTTACTTGTTCTCTTCGCGTTGATTGCTTCACGGCGATATTGAGTTTTTTTTTTTAGTTGGAGATGAGGCCTGTGGAATTTACGTCGACTGATTGTTGCGACATTGTGTCATCAATTTACTTCGTTCTTCTTTTCAATCTTTTTCTCGGCAGCATATTGTGGATTATTGTTGCTCGCGTCGTTTCAGTGCTGAGAAATTAGGGTTATTATATGTTTTTGTGTGAAACTAAATTTGGTTGTCTTGTATTAATATGTTTGGCTCTGTACCTCTCCTATAAATTGGTGCAAGATTGTGGCTGTTTAGCCGTCTTCTATACTTAGAGCTTTTTGTCTCTATGCTTCTGAATATTTTCTCAGTTCGAAAAGGATCTAGTGTTTTTGTAAGAGTAATATCAATAGCGGACTAATTGAGATTGTTTTTGAGTATTGCTTGGACAATGAATTATATATATACATGTGTGTGCGTATTTATTTATTTATTTTATTACGTTTGTTGCTTCATTCTTCGTTAAGGGTGGGATTTTGTTTCATGTTTCTCTTCGGTGTTTTATAAGTTGGTTTTAGTTACTATTTTTATTTGTTGCTTTATCAGTTTCATCAATTCGTATACCTTTTTTCTTTGTTTTTATTGCAGAGTTAGCTTAGTAACATACATTTTTATGCTTTGTTTCTTTTTTATCTCAGGATTCCAGGAATTGTTTTTCACTGATATTCCAGATATTGAATCCTAAAGTATTGTGGTATGTGATTGGGTTGGAAAACAAAACTCTGTAATTTAATTGAGTCGTTTTACTTTTTATCATGTTCACAAGTTGTATTCAGCTCAATTATGTATTTATGTGATTTTTATTTCTTGTCATTAATGATAGTGAGAATCTTGCCCATTTTTTACTGGGTTTGATTGGCTTAAGAACTGGGAGATCGTTCAAGCAGTAGCGTAGTTCTCATACATGGGTAATAAACTTGGAAGGAAGAGACAAGTGGTTGATGAAAAGTACACAAGGCCTCAGGGGCTTTACACCCATAAAGATGTGGATCATAAAAAGCTTAGAAAACTCATACTTGAGTCAAAGCTGGCTCCATGCTATCCTGGAGATGATGAATCCATTAGTGATCTTGAGGAATGTCCAATTTGTTTTTTGGTTAGACATCTCAACTGATCCTTTTTTAGCTTTCTTCTCTAAACATTTATTTTTTATATTTTCCCAAATTTTGATATGCTACTTCTCTGTATCACAGATTTTGAACAGTTTATTATTTTTCTAATTTAAGAAGATTGTGGTTTCTCTAGTAACATATGAATGTGAGACCCAAATTTGTTGATTACTTTGTTGGTCGTAGGTTAGTTTCTTTCTTTAATTTAACCATGACTTTGTCTCCAATTTACGTACCTAGTTTTCTAGTTATATATTAGTTGTTTCTCCATTTCAGTATTATCCAAGTCTCAATCGTTCAAGATGCTGCATGAAAAGCATATGTACAGGTAAGATTTTTGAATCTTTGAAAGTAAGTTTTGGTGTTACGGTATTTATTTGGGATCTTCTTTTTGTTTCAGAGTGTTTTCTTCAGATGAAGGTTCCCAATTCAACTCGTCCTACACAGTATCCATCAATTTTTAGATGTTACATCCAGAAATCCTTGATTAAAATTTTTTATGAAAATAATCACTATACACAGTAGGATTGGTTGAGATACATCGAGTTGGCCTAGAGTCACAAGGATATTAGAAGAAAAGAGAATAAAAAAACTTGATATTTTCACTCGTTTACCTCTATGATACATTTGGAAACTTTAAAGCTTCATCGACTATCACAATTGTCTTTCTTAACATTATGAGGTGTCCTTTTTGCAAAACCTCAAATTATGCGGTGGAGTATCGAGGGGTAAAAACAAAGGAAGAGAAGGGTTTGGAGCAAATTGTAAGACTTCCCTCATCATTTTTTGTTGCGATTTATGGGAAAATAGGAATCTTTTTCTCTGATTTGTGTTTTGTTTATTTTGTCAAAACATTTTAGGAAGAACAGCGTGTTATAGAAGCAAAAATCAGGATACGACAGAAAGAACTTCAAGATGAAAAGGAGAGAGATCAAAAAAGACTAGAACGTAGCTCCTCAAGCAGAAATATGCCGCCAGTGGACATTGAATACAGCTCAGTGCCCGGTAGGATTGTATTATTATTGATAATTTGGAGTGTGTAGAATTTCTTTTGTTGTTCAGTTCCAGTGATTTAACTTAGTGTACTTGTTTCTCCCCTGTTACTTCTATGTGGCTTTTTCCATCAACTCAAGCTCCTTTGGAAGATGAAGAAATTCATTGTTTCCAAGACTCATGTGCTACTCCATTAAGACCGTCGCTTCTATCTCTACCTCAAAGGGCCAACAGGTACTCTTGCAGCCATAATTTGTGTTATTTTGCAATGTGTTGGGGACTTTGTTTAGGATGTCCTAAATGCACAACGTGCTTTCTTGATTTATGTTAATATTTTAGATGTTTCAAACTATACATTGACTTCTTATTTCTAACTGTACAGTTACGCCAACTTTGGTCAGGATATCATGGTATTTGAGTCCTACATCAAAGAGGATTTAGAAAATCAAAATAGCTGAAAAAAAGCAGTGAACTAGTAATGAACTGTCTTATAATTTATTTTACTAGAATATCTTGGATTGTTATGATTAACTTAGTTACTGTAAAGATCTTTGTGTCTTTTTTGCTTAATTGATTTTTTTGTTTGCCTTAATGATTAATTATGTCTTTTTAAGATAGGTGAGATGATATCAAATGTATGGTCTTCGTTGAAAGATTTAGCTGAAGTTCTTTTCCACAACCCCCCCACCACAGAAAAAAACCAAATGTTGATAGTGCTGATACATAATTATTTATTTTGGAAGCCATTCAATATCGTCGATTTAAAAAAAAAAAAAAAGGTTTCTTTAGTGTAACCACCACAGAAAAAAACCAAATGTTGATAGTGCTGATACATAATTATTTATTTTGGAAGCCATTCAATATCATCGATTTAAAAAAAAAAAAAAGGTTTCTTTAGTGTGTGGTTACAACGTCCAGATAGACAATATAGATCAAATGAATTTAGGAATTTAAATTTATTCAGGTTATCACATATTTTTGTGACTAGTGTTTTGACTTTCATTTACTCCATGTTTACAGCTTTCCACATTTTTTTAGTGACTTCTGTAATGAGAAGTTAATGAAAGAGCACTTTTCAATAATCAATGCATTGAGGAAGCTTTTGTTTTTTTTTATATGCAATAACGATTCTTGATATGCAAATAAATAATTGTTTATAAGGTCAAATTTTGACACCAGATTTTACTGTACACCGATAAAAACTGCAGGGATGATGAATTTGATCTGGATCTTGAGGACATCATGATCATGGAAGCAATTTGGCTGTCTATTCAGGTAAATTTGTAAATCTGGTCAGCTAATTATATTTTGGTGCAAATTTGTTACAGTTGAAGCTTTTGTGTAATATATTTTTCTGGTGCCCATCCTTATCTCTCGTCTGTTAAAATAATTTGATTATTTTTAATTAGAATCTAGAGTTAAAATCATTTGATGTAAGATATCCTGCAAGTTGGTTTTGCTCTCTGTCATTTGTTATGTTTAATTTGTTTCTTAAGCTCCATTTGGAGGCAGGATGGAAATTTACGTTGTATTTTTTGTTGGTCTTCTTCAATAATCAATTGTAGTTAAAGTTGTTGTTGTAGATCTTTTATCTGAAGGAATTATGATATATAGAACTCTAGCGTTGATGTCAAGATAGTGAACGCAAGAGTGCCTATATTTGTGATCTTTTGCTATTTCCTTTTTCCGGTAGATCTGTCAAAGTGTTTATCACTCACAACAAAGTCCCCCTCTTGAGAAATGGTGTTCAATGGTTTATTTATTTTGTCTTTTAGTCTATTATAGGTTTGTTATTTTTTTTATTAGAAGTAATTGATATTAAGAACAGAATGTGAGGGTCACATTTTTATTTATCGGATTGTTGATTGTATAAAAATATTGAATATTATGTTTTTAGTCAATAATTTAAAACGCTTTTCAACTTTTGGAAATCCCACCTAGAGAGGATACAGCAGAATTGTTGACAAGTGCCTGTTTGTCCATATTATGGATCTTCTTGGACCTTTTATTTCAATATTGTTACATTTTGTAGTAAAATTTTTGCTTCTTAGTTATTTAAGTTGCCAATATATTTTAGTGATAAAGAAGAAAGTGTGTGATCATGCAACGCATTCCTGTGTTAGTCCTCATCTCATCTGACTGTTTAAATGTATCATATTTATTTTTCCTTTCCACAGTGTCCAGATTTTGTCTTCATCAGTTGGGTTTCATTTTTCCATGTTCTTTTTCTTCTAGACTTCCTCGTTATGTGGATTTCCGGCGGGGTCAATTATTGAATACTATATTTTGTGTAGAATAGCAAGAAAATTGTCTGCATTGGGGAAGATGGGGACATGAATTGCTCCAACTTTCCTGTGTTTTAATGAAAATAAGCATGCATTATCCCATCTTCTATAAGTGTACGGAGCTTGTCTATTTTATTGTCTTCCTAATATATCCGGTTATCTTTCCTCGTGGTACATTTTTGTTACTTCTTTCTAGTAATGTTGTTGTGAGTCTTGTTATCATTGCACTGGTAAAAATTCATATTAGGAAGTCTATTTTTCTGGTCAAAGATAGTATAATAGTTTTTTGGATTATTAAATCGGGTTCGATCTTGTTGATATTTATTTATGTGCAGAAAGCCACGGTGATTTAGAAACTGTGGTGTAATTCTGAAAACTAATGGTTTTTTTTTGGTGAAAACCCAATGAATGGTGGTTAACTGCTCTTGCATTCCTTAGAAATTGCAAACCTAGAATTCCAAGCACAGAGAGTCAAACAACGTTTACTTGAGAAGTTGCTTTACATCTTCGAAATCAATTCATGCCTTTATTTTAGATTGTATTGTAAATTATGGTAGAATGGTATGATTTTGCTTCCAAATTTTTATTCGTTTATATTATCCTGCCTCAATGAGCTAATTCATGACAGGTTATGGTCATAATAACTTGATATTTACAGGAGAAAGGGAGGCATAACAATCCTACATACAATGATACCGCTCCTGCTGATAGATATGTCACTGAAAGTCGTTACATTTGTCCGTCCACTGTTAAACTAGCTGGATCATCGTCATCCCCATCGGGAGGGCTAGCTTGTGCTATAGCCGCCCTTGCAGAGCATCAGCAGACAGGTGTAGAATCATTAACCAACACTTCCGTTGGAGACTCATCATCCTTCAACATGCTTCGATCAGGAAGCAGTAGATTTTTCAGGAGAATGAACTCTGCTACCGTCAATTATCAACTGGCACAAAGCTCAATTGACACTTTACCTGGTAGTTTGATAACGAGGAATGATGGCGAGTGGAATGTGGATCGTGGGTCCGAAGTGGCTGAAGCTGGAACTAGCTATGCAGGCTCTGATGGGACGGCAGAAGATTCCGGTGCTATGACGGTGGGTTTGTCTGGGCCTGATGAAATAGAGGGGAGTATGCGAACTAATGATGAAGCCATAGTACCGGAGAGCTTTGAAGAACAGATGATGTTAGCCATGGCCGTTTCGCTGGCTGAGGCGACAGCAACGACTGGTGTTGTGTCTGGGGTTTCATGGCAATGATCGTCGACCAATCGGCTGAGTGTGATTGGAAAGTGAGATGGGATGAAACACATTCTATTCTGTCTACCAAGGACTGTCGAACCAGACCAAGTGTGGCAAAGGGGGTATCTTGGTTTGGAGCTGAGAGAGCGGAGAAGCCAAAGCTGTTGCATGGAAATGGGTCAAAATTTAAGGTAGTGATGCTCTCTCTCTCTCTCTCTCTCTCTCTCTCTCTCTCTCTCTGAAAGGAAACAAATTATTTTAGTGAATGGAAGTTTGGGTGATATTCCACGTATTATCAATAATAGGTAGAGCAGATCTAGAAAAATTTGAAACTCATGATTTCAAAATATATTAAATATTCTTAGGAAATGTCACTCGCTTAACTTTTTGATAGTATAAATATGTATTCTTTAACAAGGATAAAATCTACATAAATATTGTATAAAATTCTACATGAATTTAAACTTGGGTTTTGGGATATGAACTATGTGTGGTTTCGAGGCTTTCATAGATGGGATTCAGATCAATCGTGATAGGTTCGGCACTCTCGTTCGTCCGTTATGTATCTCGGTACTAATTGTTGCACATGTTGGAAGTGGACAATATCATGCTAACACATCGCAGAGTTGATTTATTCATTGGTTTGCTTGAACTGGCCGAGTCCCTGCAACCATGTCCCAACTTCAAATTTTAGGCTTTTGAAAATGGCCCACAAAAATAATATTTGGGTAAATGAAATGTTACGTTGTCGCATCAAACAATGATTTAAATAATAAATTATAATAATTTTTTATGCGTCAATAAATTTTTTAAGAAAGTAAAATATGGATATTAAGTTAAGATTGACTTAATTGTAAATTGGAAAAGAAATAAAAATATGGGGATTTGAATATAATAATAAGACGGACGGTTGGAACTTGGATTAGAATCCATGAACGTAGTTAGAGAAGTGAATGTTGATGGCAAAATGCAATGAACTTGGTCTGAAAGACGAGTTCAATCGAGACTTCTCAACCCATGCAATATCATTTCACATGACGTCATTATTATAATTTCTTTTTTTTTTTCCCTTTTTTAAGGTTAGTTTCATGACATTAAGATGTGTATTTCATCTCACTAATCTAACGTTAATCACCTAAAAAACGTGACAGCAAATATTATATTATATAGTTCTTGGTAATTGTTACAAATTTGACGCGTGGAAGGAATGCAGCAAGAGTAGATCCGCCCCCCCTTCTTCAATGACTTGGGAAACTGACACTGGAAACATGAAATCAGATGTTTTTTTCTGCACACCCAGATGAACATCTTCATGCCAATAATTTCTTGCGATTCAATCCCGGGCATCCGCTTCAGATCGGACGCTCAGGAATGACTTGTGTGAAAAATGGGAGGAAAAAGAATAATGAAGTGATGTACTTTGAACTCCATGTATTGTTTGAAGAAAAGTGAAAAGGAAAGGATGAGGGACTGAGCCTTTGGATTGTGTCTCTCCACCTAACATGAAACAACTGACATTTGGATAACCAAACATAAAAGCATCTCTTTCTTTTCCTTTTCCCTATCTATTTAAAGAACACCCACCATCTATCTATATCCTCTTCATACATTCTCCTTTGACATTTTTCATTTTTTTTATTCTACTTTCTTTCCGTCTAACGTATCGTTCTAGCTCAAATAATTTGTAACGACCTAATTTGCGATGATAAGAAAGGTCACGAGACCAGCTACTATCAGAATAGTTATATAATTCTACGTCGCTTGAAAGATTGAGGAGATCAATGCATAAGTGGAACTCTTTTTCTGACCTAACCAAATATTCCATAAGCAGAGCCACAAAAATGAGTAAATGATCAAATATCTAAGTACATAACATAGATTGGGTTCAAGAGCAGTTGAATTTAACTTGAACGACTTAAATACATTAATAGTGATAGAAAGCTACAATTCCAACTTCATGAAATAATTTATTTCAAAATTGGATAATGAGATTACAAAACTCAAAAACGCATGTAATTGTCTTCTCATGATGATGAAACCCTAATTAAACACTTAAAATAACATAGTCAACAAACATGATTCGACACTAGTTTACCCTGAAAGTGAATATTACCTACAATTAACTAAAAGTTAGAAGAAGAGGAGGGTGATTGGATGGTGATATCATGTCAAGAAATTAAAGAAAAAGAAATGGCAAAGGAAAAGGCAAAGATGGATAAAAAAGAAGGGAAATGGAACAGTAGAATACAGATTTTAGTGTTATCTGCCATCTCAATCTGCATGCTAGGGTTGCCAAAAGTAGACAAGTGATTGATTTGAGAAGCGGGTCGATAGGATATAGCTTAGCCTTGTCACCTTAAAATATCCTAACGTTTTTCTTTTTTTGATAATTATCAAATACATGATTTGAAAAAATTAAGGGAAAATGCATCAAAGGTTTAAAGTGACCACAACTATAATACATTATTTAAATTGATGTAATTTAAAATATAGGATATTGATTGCAGTAACTTCAAAGTACAAGATTTTATTTGATAATTACTTTTGTCAAACTTTATTAATTTTCTACTAAATTTAAAGTTACTATTCCAAAAACTCTTCTAACCCTACATGGGACATATTGTGAGTACTAAATGTTGCTTTGCAAGATCATTGTTTATAGAACAAAACAACCAAAAGTAGGGTTTTGATTAATTCTAAATGAAAATGGGTACAAATTTCTAAAAAAATTAAACAATTTATTTATTACTGAATATTTTTAATTATATTATTCTTTTACAGTATATAAAGTTAATATTCTAAAAATATTTTAAACCCATATGGAACACATTGTGAGTCCTAAATGTAGCTTTGCAAGATCATTGTTTGTGGAACAATACAACCAAAAGTAGGGTTTTGATAAAGTCCAAGTGAAAATGGGTACAAATTTCAAGTATTATATATACAGTCTAAATAACTTAATTATAATATTGTTTACTTTTGTTTGTATGTTCATTTCAAAAGTATTAATATAATTATAATCTATATTAAATAAATTGTGAAGTCTCTCGGTGCTTACAGTACAATATTATTTGATTTGGACTAGGTCCAACATGAATTTGTTTTGTGACTTAACCTAAAACGCGTTGTATTGAGTAGGGAGAAGAACTCTACTTATAAACTATTCAATATCCACTCTTCCAAGTGATTTGAGATTGTGCACCCCCACTGATATGAGTTGGTCTCTCATAATCAATAAAATCTTGGGTTGTCCTCGGCTTCACATGAACGGTTGTCATGTAAATCAAACAGTATGATTATCAAAGTATGATTATCAAAAAACAAGATTTGATTTGAGATTATTTTCACCAAACCCTAGAAATTTTAATGAAGAGGAAGAAAACCATTTAAAATGTGTTGGATAAGAGTGAGGTAAGAATAAAGTGGAAATTAGTAAGACTTGGTCCCAAGAGGATTAGGACTCGGCTCATGCTCATGTCGGCCTATCATATCTCATCTTCACTTTGACCACTTTTCCCTTCGATCTTTCCTTTTCATTCTTATATGTTTTTAATATAAAAATGATATTATTTATATACATACACACACACACACACACACATATATATATATATATATATATATAGTGTACTTGAAAATTCATTTGTAGAGGGACCCATATTATTAAAAAAATAGAGAAATTATTTATTTGTCAACCACATTTCAATTTCCACAACAACTTTAATAATAAAGAGGTAGTACAATTAGGGTATACATACATTTGAAACCAAAGGTAGACCCATTAACTTTTTCATAAGTATTTGATTAGAAAGGGCTTTGGGTCCTCCAAATCATTGGGGAGGATCTTTCAAATTTATCACTCATTTAGACCATATTTCCTTTTGTTGAGTTTGGTAGGATCTTTCCAAATATTTACTTCTCTCTCTCTCTCTCTCTCTCTCTCTCTCTCTCTCTCTCTCTCTCTCTCTCTCTCTGTCTCTCTCTCTCTCTCTCTCTTCCTTAGATCTAACTACATTTATATTATATAGTTTTGATTTTCTTAATTTATTAGATCTATCTATATGACCAGTCGCAATGTCATGTTAGGATATACGATTTGCATTGAGTTACAAGATAGAGGTTAACAAACCCTAGTACGTGTTAATTATTTCTTATTAATATTGCAAGTTCTTAAAATACCATTTTTTTGGTGGGTGAATAATCATTGAGTAACAAATATTTCTTCCAAAATATATGTAAAAGAAATAAAAATATATTTAAATATAGTTTGACTGAACATGAATTAATGTAAGAATAAAATGAGGAAAATGTAATGGAGATAAGTGCAACGCGTGGAAGGTACTTTTAGAGGAGGAAATGAGATTGAATTTCATAAGAAAAAAATTAAATAATAAATAATAAATATATCAACGTCGACTCAATCAACGATAACAACCTCAATAATAGTAATGTTAAATTATAAATTTATTATTTTATTCTACTCTTTTAAAATATTACGTCGGATTAATGTAATTAATTAATTAAAATTTATTACATTAATTGTATCAATCATAATTTGATATGTTAGTGAGTATTTTAAGAGAGTAAACTGAATATTATTCTTTAATATTAGTTGGATAATTAGAATATGAATTAATCTTAGTTGAATTGACTTTACATATTGAAACTCCTATAAATGGCTTGGTTATGGAGGAATAAATGAAAATTAAAAAACCCTAAATTTGATAGAACATTTAGGTGTCACCCTCATAAAGAACAAGCCAATCATGGAGCATAAAAAACCCTAGCTGATGAGCTGTTCTTGCCCAAAATAATTGATATCATATGAGATTTCTTAATTCTTTATGTACTATTCTCCTTGTGCTTTTCATCACAAACATTCCATTTATAATGATTTTTTTGATAATTTTATACCTCATAATTTTCAATCTCTATATTTATAATAACATGTAGGAAATTTAAAATTAATGTTCAACTAATCTTTTTAGAAATTTACTAAGGTCGTGTTTGGTTGATATTTGGAGCCTATTGCTTATAATCGTCGTAAAAGTTAGCAGTCGGATGGATTAACGTGGAAAGAAGCATAGCAATATTCGTGAATTTTTTTGCCAATTATGTTGGAAAATGAACATTGGTTTCTCTTTGAATCCTAACTTTTTTTAAATGTAGATAAAGGGAAGTTAATCATGTATCAATCATATAATGAAGAGGAAACATCGTACTGAAAAAAGATAAGGAGAGATAGAGATAGAGAGAGCGAAATCACCCACTTTTTGGGCAACATTCGTAATAATTTTAACAAAATTCAAGAACATACATTCCATTTTGTTAGCAAATTAAAGTTCAAGTTTCGTTAAATAAAAAAAATTAGAACTGATAAGTTCAGAGTCCAAAATGTAAAAAAAAAAAAAAAAACGATCTAAGAATAATGACTAATCTAAATGAAAGAAGAAACATAGAACCGAAAGAACGGGTAAAGCATGGAGGACAACATTAGATCCATACCTAAGACCTTAACAATTGCATATACTTTTGAGATTCACTCAACCCTTGTATGTCTCTCTTCAAGGGAAGGTTCATGCATTGTCTTACAATTTTCAGATGCTACATGTCTCTCTTATTTCTATCTATTTTCGTACATTTTCTCAGCATCCAATCAACCTAAATGCCTACCCTACAACAATCCAACACCCTCCATTTATACATTTAAGTTATATATACCCAACTATTAATGTTGGTTGTTATGATTAGTCTTAATTGGACATAGTTTCTAGAAATAATAAACATAGTTTATTTTTAAAATTTAGAGGCTATTAAATAACGTCACGTGAATTTTTATCGTTTTGGTTTTACAAATTATAATGATGTTATTTATATTATATCATAACAAAAATGTTGTGTGTGGAAGTGTTGACCTAGTCAGAATGTCTCGATTCATCTTTATAATTTAAAGAATTCTTTTATTTTTGTTCTATACGACGAAACTAATGGCTTTGATTGTGACTCTAATCGATTTATTAGGAAAGTAAATAAATATTTTATCTAAAAAAGAATTGTTTTACTTAAATTTAAGAATATAAATATATAGAGAAAAAATATCATATATTTAAATAAAAAATATATATATAAATACCCATTAATTTTAAAAAAGAAAGAAAGTACTGAAATTGATGAGATAAGGGAATTTCATGGGGATGATGGAGAAATTTCTATTAAATAATAATAATAATAATTAATTAATTAATTATATTCCATACCCTATTATTCATGATGGAGGAGAATAGAAAAACTGTGGACGCCGTTTGCCAGCCTGGCATTTCAAGCCCTTTCTCTCTCCTCACTCTGTATTGACCGACAAAGATTAGAGACCAATGCAATGGAGCCACGTCACTGAAAACGACCGGACGTCCTTTTGACTTTTTTGCTGACTGTTAGAATAGAGGCTGGGTTTTCAACACGTGTGCTTTCTTACTCATATAATTAAAAAACAGAGCGGTGGACCCCACTTTAATTTAATTTAATTTAATTATTATTTTTTTTTTTTTGCTAAAAAGAAGGATCTTGGAGGATGGGTCTATCCTTATCACTTAACTTCATTGTTTCATGGGTGTCCCCCACCCATTGATTTTTCTCCTTTTTTTTTCCTTTTTTTTTTAATTATTAAAATATTTCACTTCAAGGATTTAAAAAATGATTATAATTTGATTTAATTTAATTTACCATTAATTAAGAATTTTTTAAAAAAAATCTCGTCGATATCCATAAACAAATGATATTCTATTTGATTTACGTCCAGATACGATATTTACAAGTCATCTGATTTATTATTTGGTCGTAGAATTTTTAGAGAAGTTCATCCTGGCATACTTCTACGATATCTTATAGTATGGATTTTCAATCTCATTTAGCACACTTCGAACAATTGTTTGTGATTTTTCGGAGAGTTAAGCTATGACAAACATAAAAAATCATTCAAATCATGACCATTGTAATCCCTTAATTTTTTTTTAAAATTAAAAATAGAAATAAATTCATATGTTGTACTTTTTTACTACCAAGGTGAGATGAAGACTTGAAGAGAAATAGAAGAATGGATAAGTATCCAAGGAATGTAGTTGATGTGACCAAAGTTTTGACCATTTCAATGACACCATTCCCATCTTTGTGACCTAATTTTTTTAATTTTTATAAATCCAATATATTTAGGTGTGTAAAATAATAGTAAAAGTTGCTTATTTTCTTTGTGTTTGATGATCAATTATCATAGAAAATGAAGATCCAATTATATCATTGTCGAAGATAGTTGAATCTTGCAAGAGATGTGTCTCAATTATTGCATTTTTGTGTGTTTGCCTTTGGTGGCGATTGGTCTAGTTCGACTAAATTTATTCTACCAGTAAATGAACCGAGTTTTGAATAAGTTAGTATTTTTACAATTTACGCTATTCGTTTTATCACTTGAAACGGTTAATCAAGAAAATCTTAATCTTGATAGAGTAATCGCATTATTTTTAAGGTTCAAATTCTAGATCGTTTTTTGTTTTTTTTTTAAAAAAAAATCACACTTGAGAACTTATTTAATTATAATATCCAAAAATATTTGATAAATATTACTTTGAAATATCTTTATTTAACATAAATTTATCTTATTTTAGCAAATTCATTTTTTGAAAATCATAATAGGTAAAGAGAAGGTAAATGCTCTCTCTCTCTCTCTCTCTCTCTCTCTCTCTCAATTACCATTGTTTCTCTCCCCCTCTCTCTCTCCTCTCCTCGTATAAGTACCGGATCTTTCTACCCATTTCTCAATAGCCTCTTCCTTTTAAGTCTCCAAACTTGGTTTCTCTCCATCTTCTTTCTCTCGTCAACAATGGTGGTTTTGTCCAAACCGGCGTCAGACCACTTCTCTTACACCAGAAAATGTAAATCCACCACATTATTTTCTGGGATTCCATTGATAGACCTCTCAAATCCAGACGCAAAGCACCTCATAGTGAAAGCCTGCGAAGAGTTTGGATTTTTCAAGCTCGTCAACCATGGAGTTCCGATGGATTTCATTTCAAATTTGGAATCGGAGGCCAACAAATTCTTCTCTCTCCCCGCCGCCGAGAAAGAAAAAGCAGGGCCTCCTAACCCGTTTGGCTATGGAAATAAGCAGATTGGCCCGAATGGCGATGTCGGTTGGGTCGAATATCTTCTTCTCACAACCAACATCGATTCCACTTCCCAGAGATTTCTATCATCTTTTGGTAAAAACCCAGAAAATCTCCGGTATGTGATAAATTCAATTTCCATCTGGTAAAAATGCTCCGTTCATGCTCTGTTTTTCATGATTTTCTGTTTTCTCGCCTGCAGTTCTGCTTTGAGCGATTATATTTCTGCTGTGAGGAGAATATCCTGTGAGATTCTTGAATTAATGGCGGAAGGATTGAAGATTCAACCGAGGAACGTCTTCAGCAAGCTTCTCATGGACGAAGAAAGCGACTCTGTTTTCAGGGTGAACCACTATCCGCCATATCCAGAGCTTCAAACTTTGAGCGGCGCGAATAGGATTGGTTTTGGAGAACATACAGACCCTCAAATCATTTCTGTTTTGAGATCAAACAACACATCTGGTCTTCAAATTTCTCTCAGAGATGGAAATTGGATTTCTGTTCCTCCCGATCAGAGCTCCTTCTTCATCAATGTTGGTGATTCTCTACAGGTAATCTTCAGTATTCAAATACCCAAAACATAAATAAATAAATAAAATAAATCCCTAAAATTTTCTATTATTTCAACATTCTTAACCAACAAGACAACATTAAATTAATGCACAAAAGAAACACTTTTTTTATGCATAACAACTTTATGGCGAGAAAGATGGAAAAACAAACTTAGATTTTAGAAAGTTCCAATCTACTAGGCAACTTTAAAATTTTAAGCGTGATTCTAGAGAGAGAAAGAACATACAAAGCATATTTCTAGAGAGAGAAAGTACTAATGGGCTTAACGTTTTGATGGATATGCAGGTGATGACTAATGGAAGATTTCAAAGTGTGAGGCATAGGGTAATGAGAAACAGCATGAAACCAAGGATTTCAATGATCTATTTCGGAGGGCCACCATTGAGTGAGAAAATAGCTCCACTCTCTCCATTAATGGAGGGAAAAGAGAGCTTGTACAAAGAGTTTACGTGGTTTGAGTACAAGAAATCTGCGTACAATTCCAGGTTGGCCGACAACAGGCTTGTCCACTTTGAAAGAGTGGCGGCAGCCTCGTATTAGGGTTTTCAGGTTTTCTTCTTCATAGGATGATGATCTTACAGAACGTTCATGGAGGTCATCCGGTCGGATATGTTACTTTCTTTCTTTCTTCCTTCCTGTTCTTTGTTCATATCATAGTGACTTGCCCATTTGTTAGCGAATAGAAAATCTCTGGTTTGACTTAAAATGGTGTTTTTTTTCTCTGTCACCATGCACCTCCGCCATTAGAGCTCGACAACTAGGAAATGTCAAAGCGGAAAGAAGATGAAAACGACGATCATTAATCCCAAGATTAATCTTGACTAAACTACTTAAGCTTTAGTTGAAAAATGAGGAGAGAGAGGGAGAGGTGTGACAACGCGGAGTCTCCACGACAGAATATTTTTCGAGTTTCGAGGAGGAAAGTGATACAGCAGTTGTATTCAAACGCGTCAAAAGAAGGAGAGAGAGAGAGAGGGGGGTTAGAGAGAGAAAGAGAGGTCAGTTTCAGTGGACTGATTTGATAGGGTAGGAGCCAGGAGGAGTCTTTCATTGAAAATCTGTCAACTTTTCGTGTAGACTCAAAAATTGCTACGTGGAATCTTCATATTTTTCTTCAAAAATTAATTTATAAATAATATTAAGGCTTATTTTCAGCCCATTTGTATCCATTCACTCAAGAACACAATCATCATTCAATGACCTTGTTTTAAGATTAAAATGGGCCAACGATAATAATAAGCCGAATTGGAAAAAGAAAAACACAGAACGAATAATGAAAATCGCGTGAAAATTACCTAATAACTTATTAGAATTTGATGTGATCCAAATTTTAGTTGGACCGCGTCGAGTTCATATATCAATATTAAAGTTTTATATTTTCTCTATATATTGATGTTTGAGTCGCAAAACTCATTGTACCGATTTTGATTAGTGATTTTTCTTCTTTGCTAGTGGTTTTTTTTTTTCTTCTAGGGTTTCCACGTAAATTTCAATATCCATTATTTTCTCATTTTCTTTTTCGATTTCTGGTTATGATTTTTCATCATAACTTAGATAAAACAAGGGTATAATCGTCATTTCCAGCTTTTCGAATCGAATTCGAAAAACAATCTAGTGTAGAGATAATTAGCGAGACCTTCCCGTAAAATCTCATATCTATATATGATTGAAGGCTTGTAACAAACCCTTTGGCCCAAGTCCAATGCTATCTAACTTAATTTTTATTTTCTCTAAATATAATTATTTTTTTATTCATATAACATATTTATATTTTTAATTAATTACCGTTATTTTACTTTTACTACATGCAAACGATAAATTATTTCAATTATTTATAATATTTGTAACGTGGATTTAAAACATTCATGTGGATGTGATTCAGTCAAATTATTTATTCCTTGATCTATCGTTAACCTATTTATCAAGAAGACGAACAAAACTTGATCATATTTCTTAGCTCCAAACATCGACCCAAAATCATTATCGCCATTGCGTTACATACGCGATAAAGAGAAGATGGAAAACTCGTCGAGAAATGAAGTTTTACGTATTTATATTTTCGAAAATATGCGTACACCATTTGTTTCGAATATTTCTGAATCTATTAAAAACAAAAATAAATAAATAAATAAATAAACTGTTATTATGTAAATAGGATTTAAACAAATATATTAAACAAGAAATATATATTTTCTAAGGGAGGACATCAAAGCAAATTATTGCTGATTATTCTAAGAGATACATAACTCTATTCATAGCACCACAAATATAAGCTACAATTTCATACATTTAGAGGCCTCTGCTCAGATCTCAACCCGAACTTATACCTATTCCGTCGATCTTATCTTCGACGAAAACCCAATTAGAATTTCTCAAAGTTGACCTTCTCTTCAACGTCGAACAAGAACCATATCTCATTCACCCGGTTGTTAAACTCGAACGGAGAATTATACTGAGCCACAGTATAAACCGAAGTCGGATCAAGTCCTCGTTTTTTAACAATGTCATTGTACCATTCGGTTCCGGCCAGACTCGATTCCAAGGCTGCAGCTTCAGCTCCGACGTCAGAGTCGGAGACAAATCCGGTGAATTGCCGGACGGCGACGTAAGTTGAGGCCCATCTTTGGACGTGGAGGTTTTCTTTTGGAGGTGGGTTGGCCTGGTTTTTCTCTGGTACGTAGAAGCTTACTTCAAATGAGGATTCACAGAAAGGTCCATCACTTGGCAAGACTTTGGAGATGACTGGAGCAGTCATTTCTATTTTCTCTTTGTAAGTGTTCTCACCCTGAATGTAATCAAATAACCTGACCCAGAAAAAAAAAAAAAACGGACAGAGAAGAGAAATGCATTAAATTTCCGAAACAATTCAGCCGGGCCGAGACCAAATGCTCAAGCCGAGCCCATGCATTAGCGTTTCGAAGTCTTGAGTTCGAAAACCCCAGCCTAAACTTAAACTTTGAAGATCACAGCTCATGAAGTTGTAGCAGGAAAAGCAATTCATTGTACACTTTATAGCTGGTATAATATATAATCAAGGAACATATGGTATATATGAAGTCCCCGAATTCGTTTTCAATCGACTAAAACTCCAAAAAAAGAGAGGGACAAACACAACCATCAATGCTAATAAGCATAACTAAGTATGAATACCGCTTAATACAAGACTAGCTAATATTTCATTTTGTGTAGGGTAATAAATGATATTTTCTAAATAATTTTTTGAACAAAACTGCTCAAAAGTCACTAGCAAAACGGCAATTGCCGAAATTAAATTCATCAAATGTCTCACGTAATAATCATTTTGACTAACCGTGGTTATCTAGACTTGCTCAATTTCCAACACACTCTTACCGTAAGAAAAGTATCATGTTTTTCGTTTATAATAGTCAATTTCACCAACCGTGGTTTTCTATACTCACTCAATTTTCCGCACTCACTCGATTTTCGAAGACTAGAAAATGGTGCAAGTGAGAGCTGTGTTCAAAATCAATTGCGAAATTGAGTGAATCAAGATAGTTAGGGGGGCTAAAATTGCTATCATGCACTGAAAAAATACGAAATATTCGACAGATCGTATCACGAAACGATCCGTTTTGCTGATGACCCAAGTGTTGATTAGTTCAAATGCACTACGGTAAAAGGCAAATGCAGACAAATAAATCCTACCATGTCCCTATTCGATAAGTCCAAATTAAACTCATCAAAGTTCATCTGCATTTTGATTTACACAATTTGCTGTAATCCCAGACATTCAGCTCATAAGTTACAACATGAATTTGTACACTATTTTAACAATCATTGAAATATAATCATAGTATATAACTTTAATTCATGCTAATTTCATGCAGATGAAGCATTTAATCTTACCACAATCACACTAATCTTAACAATCTCCATTAAAGGCAGCAGGAAAAGCAATTCATTGTACACTTTATAGCTGGTATAATATATAATCAAGGAACATATGGTATATATGAAGTCCCCGAATTCGTTTTCAATCGACTAAAACTCCAAAAAAGAGAGGGACAAACCAACCATCAATGCTAATAAGCATAACTAAGTATGAATACCGCTTAATACAAGACTAGCTAATATTTCATTTTGTGTAGGGTAATAATGATATTTTCTAAATAATTTTTTGAACAAAACTGCTCAAAGTCACTAGCAAAACGGCAATTGCCGAAATTAAATTCATCAAATGTCTCACGTAATAATCTTTCACCAACCGTGGTTTTCTATACTCACTCAATTTTCCGCACTCACTCGATTTTCGAAGACTAGAAAATGGTGCAAGTGAGAGCTGTGTTCAAAATCAATTGCGAAATTGAGTGAATCAAGATAGTTAGGGGGGCTAAAATTGCTATCATGCACTGAAAAAATACGAAATATTCGACAGATCGTATCACGAAACGATCCGTTTTGCTGATGACCCAAGTGTTGATTAGTTCAAATGCACTACGGTAAAAGGCAAATGCAGACAAATAAATCCTACCATGTCCCTATTCGATAAGTCCAAATTAAACTCATCAAAGTTCATCTGCATTTTGATTTACACAATTTGCTGTAATCCCAGACATTCAGCTCATAAGTTACAACATGAATTTGTACACTATTTTAACAATCATTGAAATATAATCATAGTATATAACTTTAATTCATGCTAATTTCATGCAGATGAAGCATTTAATCTTACCACAATCAACACTAATCTTAACAATCTCCATTAAAGGCAGCAGGAAAAAGAAAATCTTACTGTAAAAACCCAGTTCGAGTGGCTTCGACCAGAGAGATGTCTTGGATAGGAGAGGTGGTCATCCAGACAGTGGAATTATACCGGCGAATCTCATAGCCGTCACCGGAGTCAACGACGTCGAAGCGCGGGCACTCGATGCGAGAGCAGGTGGGTGGAAAAGTGGCGAGCTTTTTAGGGGTTTCTGAGAAAATACCAGTGTGGGAATTGGAGAGAAGGCTGAGGATAAGAGAGAAGTTGAGTAAGTTGAAGACCGCCATTGGAGATCGTTCGAGGTCTGTAGCTCTGAAGAAGAAACAACCCAGTTGGGTATTGTTTATATTGTGAGAAAATCAAATTTAGATGGAATTTTAGAGGACGAAAATCTCCCAAAGATGACATTTTTGTTCTTTACACACGTGAGCGCTGAGCTCTGTGAACAAGTTCATGGAGGCAACCATTACGTAAGCTTCCATCGACGATGACGAGAACAGTCTAGACAATTTCAATACTTAATAAATAATAGATACATATTAAATCTAGTAAATAATAAGGACAACTTTGAATTATTGGGTCTTCAATAAAATCACGTGAAACTATGTTTATTAACAAAATTACTCTTAAACTACAATTTGTTAACAAAATATCCATCATCTTAAACTACAGATTGTTAACAAAACATCCATCATCGAGCTTTCGGTCTCGAGAACGGGCTCCTGTTCCATGGGACTTTCTTTGGTATGCTCGTGAACGAGAACGTGTTCTCGAGAACGGGCTCTCTTATCGAGTAAAGATATCTGCAACGCTCGAGAACAACTGAGTTCCCGTTCTGTGCAAGTATAAAGTTGAACGGGAGTTGTTTCTCCTCTTGTGTGGGACGAAAATCAACCCCTCAATGCCGATTATCATCTTTTTTTGGTGCAACTCAGACCCTTCAACGCCGAAATTTCCAAAATCAACGCTCAATCTCTCCTTAGCATTGTTTGTATCTCTTCCCAAGCGATTTGTCTCTGATTTTGTGAACCCTAACGTAAGCCCGAATGTTTTTCAATTTGCATTGATGGATTCTAGGTCTGTAATAGGTGATCACGCAGATTTAAATCCTGACATGGATGAGGATTTATACTTTGTACCTATATATAGTGAACGTCGTGCATTTGATTGTGAACCCTTGATCTAGAAATAGAGGTAGGTTCGATCTTGATAATCTAGACAATGAGCTTCGTTCTTTATACGACTCAGACGATAAGGAGTGTGAAAGTATACCAGTATGAGAATGGTGTTCACTAGGCATTATTTTGGGAAAAAAAATATAATTATTTGAAAGTCATTAAAGACGATACAGTAGAGTGTTCCTTGAAGAATAAGTACGTCGTCAAATTCATTAAAAGTGATTTCCAAAGACTTACGGCGGTCTGTGATGCGAGATGCAATTAGCGAATGCACGCTTCAAAGATGCAATCCAAAGTTACATTTCAAATAAAGAATTTGAACGATGTGCTCTCCTATTCATGAAAGACGGAAAGCTGACATGCTTCAGCCAAATGAGTGGCAAGTACTTGGACAGGTTCAAAAGTCAATCTGCATGAGAAGGTCCTTCTATAATTGAGACAGTCATGAAAGACTTTAATATGAAAATTAAACAAGTCTTGCAAGAAGGGCAAAGAATGAAACCCGAAAAGTCAACAAAGATAAGGGAGACGAACAATACAAGTCATTATGGTTGTACGGAGAAGAAATTCATAAATCAAATCCATGCAGCACATTGGTCGTCAACGTAGATAAGAAGGATTCTACGCTGAATCTTATTTTCAAAAGAATGTACATATGTTTGGCCGTATGCAAGAGATGTTTGTTCCAATGTAGTAGACCTATCATATGTTTAGATGACTGTCATCTGAACGGCTCGTGTGTAGAGCAATTACTTACAACCTTTAGTATTGATAGTAACTATGACATTTATCTTGTTGCTATTGCAGTGGTTGAAGCAGAATGTAAATACTCATGGTCATATGGTTTTTAGAAGTATTAAAGAGAGACAGAGACCGAATCGGGACATGAATGAGCATTTATTTTAGATTGACTAAAGGTATGATGCATTTGAGCTTGTTATGTATGTTTACATTTTGCATAATGTTCTTCTGATAATGAATTTGCTAAAAAATTTAAGAGTTGTTGCCCACAGTGGCCGAGCGATTAGGGTTGGCTTAGCACCGTTTTTGCCTTAGACATCTATACAGAAATTTCAAAAAAGAGTTTTGTGGGAAGTTGTATAGAGACGCTCTACGGAATGCATCCAGAACTACTACATCTACCTACTTTGTGAGAGAAATGAAGAATTTATTCTTGATTGACCAGGCAGCACACTAATATCTTCGACTTATTAATTCGAGTTTTTGGGCACAAATGCATATTTTTCGATCCCGAAGTGCAACGTAGGCTTGAACAATTTGAGTGATTATTTCAACGCACTCATTCTACTTGCGAGTGACAAATCAATTCTGACCATGTTCATGATAATAAGAAAGACAATGTCTCGGATTGTCGAAAAACATGAAAAGATAGTTGCCTCAACATAATTCATGTGCCCCGAAGCTTGCAAAGTAGTGCGTCATAATTAACATATCGGTCATAATTAACATATCGTTCTTGACAATTTTGTAATTAACATAGTACATTTTGTAATTAAAAGATAACTTGTTGATATTTTGGGTTGTTTGTTTTACAGTTTGGAGTACTATATTTTGCTATAGTACAATATTCTATTAAATATGTGAAATAAGATAACGATTTTACAAAAAAATGGACAAAGTTTTTTTTTGCTTTCTCACTCCCCATAACCATTTATCCTACATACAAAAAATTAATCCCAATAGTTTATATATGAATAATCCATTTATCATCCAAAAACCAAAAATGAAAATCATCCAAATAATTAAAAATCAAAATCATCCAAACTAAATATTAATTACAATTACAATAATACAACAAAACAAAAAAAAACTAAGCATCGAGGGTCGGAGGAGCTACATCTTAGGCTAAAGGCGCCGCATCAAAGGCTTGATGAGCACGATATTAAACCTTGAACCTACGAGGCTTTTCTTCTTCTTCGTAATGTTCACTTAGATCATGAATAACTTCAGGCCTTTCAAGTATCACTGTTTGAGTCGCAACAACATCCTAAATTTGTCGATTTATATCTTCAATAGTCAACATAAGACTATTCCACCTCTCCTCTTATATGGTCAGAGAAGCAGATGATTTAAATGGTTGAGTAAATGAGGGAGTCAGAGGAGGAGCTACCCAAGTAGATGAGGAAGAGTTAGAGAGGTGAAGGCTTGTTGATCGGCCTTGTATACCCATTGACCTCGTACTTCGACAATTTTCATCCGAGCTAATGTGTTGTTATCAAATAAATCTACCGCCTTTTCTTTCCTAACAAGTCCACGAGGTACAACAATCCCAAAATGCTTAGCGATCTTCTAAATCAACATGTTGTAAGGCACATTTTTGGTGCAGGTAATGATAACCTCAACCATGTGACTCAAAATCACATACCCTAGATTGAATCTCTTATCATTATAAAACTTTTCCTTTACATAGAGAACTATGCAGCTCACAAGATCTCTGTTTTTATCACGTGGTAGAATCGTGCGGGATAACAAATGGTGAACAATCAAACCTTTTACATTTAAATCCTTAGACTTCGGTTTGTAAAATCCAGCAATGTCTGAATTTCAATGAATCATCTTCAGCAACATCCCGTGAAGTATGGTAATATTATTCGCTTGGCTCATTCATGTCGAAACCGATCAATTCATTCACAATGTTCGGTGTTTCTTTGATTTCTTTACCAAACATGTAAAAAGTCAATATAAAAGGTTGCGTGCTCCAATCCACATTAGCATAGAATAGCCTAATCAACCTCTCACGACTATGGGATCAATTCACAAATTCTAATTCGCTGAAATAATTCCTTAATTCTTAATGATTCAAAAATCAAAAAAATTACTTTCATAGAGCAAATAACAGAACAAAGCGTCAAATAAGCTTCATACCTAAATTAACTTTTCAAAGTTCTGAAATCTGTATCACAATCTCCAGTTCATTGTTCATAGACTTGTGTCGAAAGACGTTGTGTCTGACCAATTTGTATGGAGCCACTTTCCGAGGGACCACCATTTCATTTCATAGGGAGCATTGGAGCCATTTTGGAGCAAAAATTGCCAGAAAATCAAGCGAAATCGAAGGAGGAAAACTCGTCGGAGAAGAGGGTTAGAGTTTGCGAAATTGACGGCAAATCACTTCCGCAAAGTGACATGGCGATTCTGAAGAGGGGTTGGCCATTAATTTGGTTGAAATTGCCGGTGGGATGTCGGAGGTAAAGAGGCTTTTTTTGTCACGCGCAGAAGGAGAATGGGACCCCGTTCTGCTTTATGCTCGAACAGAACAAGAGCCTGTTCTCCCGTTGTAATACCCGACTGTACGGATTATTATTATTTTAATGTAAATGACATTTTTATTAATATATCAAATTAAGTTGATTTTGCGAAAAGAAAGCGTTATTACGATCCTAATAATTAATAAGGATTTTAAGAATATTTCGGGAATTTTAGGAGTTTAACGCTAATTTTTATGAGAATTACGTTTATCGTAATTCGAAGGGCGTTTTAGTAAAAATAGTAAACGAGGTCCGAATTGCGAACGGACAGTTTTAATAGAACCCTAATAATAAGTTGAAGTTATTGGTGAAATAAGAAAATTTGGAGAAACTAAATCGTTAGACAATTAACGAAACGAAGGACGAAACGAATAGAAAACAAAGGAAGGGCAAATTGGTCATTTTACAAGTCAATTTTTATTAAAAGGCAAAAGCCTTTTCTCTCCTCCAGAACACTTCTGCGATTTCTTCTCTCTCTCTCCCTCTCACGGCGATTTCTCTCCTCTCAACGGCGATCTCCTTCAACGCCGGTGATTCTCCCATTTCCGGTGACCCGTTCTTCGTGTTTTCTCTTCCAATCAACGCTCTAGGTATGATTCTAAAGCTTTGGAAGCTTATTGTTCGGTTTTTACGGAGTTAAAAATGATTAGGGTTTCGTTTAGGGTTTGTGAAAAACGTGATTTAGGGTTAGAAATCGATAGGTTTATCGAGTTTATGGATATAAAGGACGTATTGAACGTTATTGGACGAAGTTAGATCGAATTGTGAGAAATGTTAAAATTTGAGAATTTAGGGGTTTTTGGAAAAACTCGTTAAATGGATATTTCGGGGTATCGAGCGCAAATTGGTTGTCGAAACCCCTCGATTAGTTGAGTTATAGCTCTAGGAGAAATTCCTTAGTTAAGGATTTTGCTAGTTTGAGCATTTAATTATTTAAGCTCATTTTAACGACAATTTGGTGAAATTGCCTTAGGTGAACAAAGCTCGTGGACGGAGCTTGGATTGCAACGTGCACGAGGTAAGTTCTCGTGATCTTCTCTGGCCGATTGGCCTACACCGTACGTCGAGGTCGTCTCGAGGAATTTTGGTGACGTTTGTTTAAATGCTTTGGTTGGGTAGTTAGGTTTAGTCCTTTTATAGAATATGTTTTTAATAGCTTTGTTGTCTTGATGGTACGTATGCTGTATGTTTAAATTATGCCATTAACTGTACATGCATCACGGTTTTAAATTATGCATAGAAAATGTATTTCCGCACAATGTTTTAAAGAAAATGGCGATGCGGCCTGGAGAGGAGCTATTGATCTATTGTGTAGGCACGAAGGGGTCTGTCACAATACCGCATCTATTATGTACTCATATAGCTACAGGTCATGCGAGATGGGGCTCAGGCACGGCTGTATGTGTTGTAAGCGTGTACCCCCCTCCTCTAGCTGGAAAGGGTAGTCCGACCGCTGGATGTGCCCTCTCCGGTTAGGGGGTTGAGACCTCGGTGACAACCAGAGTAAAGATAATGAAAATGATGCATGATTTATGAACTCATACGCACAGCATGCATGACATTTACGTAGAGCTTGCTGAGATTTTTATCTCATAGGTGTCTGTATGGTGTAGGTGACTTCGACATAGGTGAGGACGAGATCCCTCCACCTGAGGAGTGATGCAGTTGACGGAGGATGATTGCGGGAGTGTGCTGGCGCAGTCGAGACGCATTTTGACCCGTGGGACTCATGGTTAGATGTTTTGAGGGTTTTTGGAAATTGTCGGGCCGATGGTTGTATAGACACATTTTAGGGTGTTTGGTTCTGATAGTTGATAGGTTTATGTTTGAGTTTTTAAACGTTTTGGAAAACTCGTTTTGTAAAATGTTTGATAATAGGGATATGTTCGGTTTTTAAATATATCCATGCAGTTCGTTTTCATGAAAATATATTTCGTTTTAAATGTGTTTTGAGTTGTTATTTCGGTCGATTGAAGAAGTGAGGAGTGATGAGATTTTGAGTGAGTTATGTTAGGTTGTATATTTGGATGAAATGGTGAAGAGTTGGTTTAGTGTATGGAAGCAGATGAAGAGAAGGGAAGGGAATGAGCGAAGAAGAAAGAAGGGAGGCAGAGGAGACGGCGATCGATCGCCCAAGGGTGGGGATCGATCGCCCAAGGGATACTGCGCTCTGGAAGAATTCCAGAGCGTGTGGCAATCGATCGCCACAAACGGGCGATCGATCGCCACTTGTGTTTTGGCGATCGCCAGTTTAGGCGATCGCTGGGCATATGACGATCGCCCAGGGGCGATCCAACTGGCGAGCGATCGCCAGTGTGTGATCGCCATGGGGTGATCGATCGCCGGTTTTGGGCGATCGATCGCCCCTCATTTTTAGGGACAAACGTCCCGTTTTGCCCCCGCCGATTTCTATTTAGTTTTTAATTGTTTTTAAATTTGTTTTATAATTGTTTTAAGTTTTGTTAAATGGTTTTGAAAGATGGATTTAACGGTTTTATTTCCAATTCGATTAAAAGGTTTAAAGCATTAAGTATAAAAAAATATATATATAGTACGGAAAATTAGGTACAGTGTTAGGGTCGTCACACCCGTTCTCGAGCGTTCCAGAGAAATGTACTCGAGAACAGGTACTTGTTCGTTCTCGAGTGTTGCAGATATCTTTACTCGATAATAGAACTCGTTCTCGAGAATGGGCTCCCGTTCCAGAGTGTATCGAAGAAAGTCCCATGGAGCGGGAGCTCGTTCACGAGATCAGGAGGTTGTTCTAGAGAATGAGAGCACGCTTCTCGAGAACTAGAGCCCACTAAGGGTTGTTTTGTTAACAAATTGTAGTCCAATTGCAGTTTTGTTAACGAATATAGTTTAAGGACAATCTTGTTAATGACCCATAATTCAGGGTTTTTATTGTTATTTACCCTAAAATTTTTATTTTTTAGCTATCAATAATTTGGTCATTGTGATCAACTTATTCGTTTAATCTTGAACACATATGTTACGTTTTTTCTTTAATAAAGTGTTTTTATTTGATTTTTAACACTTTCGGCGATTTCTTACTCGATTTTAAATTATGTCAATTTCTTGATAGAGTTCATCATCTAAAAGAAAGTTAATAGTTTGAAACTGGTAAAAAATTACGGCTAAGTAAATGAAAAAATGAGATATATACATGCTGAATTTAGAGGATAAATTGACTATAATGTCTGAATTGCTAACAACTTAGAGAAAATAGTTTAAGTTTTAGTCTATAAATGAACTTAAACATTAAGGTGTTAATTGCAATTAATCATAAAGAATAATATTATGTTTACTCTCTTATTTTGTTTTTTCAACATACTTGTTGATGTGTTAATGATTGATGCAATTATTGTACCATTAATATAATAATTTATAATAGTTAATTTATTACATTAATTGTACTAAATATTATTTTACAAAGTCTTAAATAATGACATTTACATTTTGTTAAAATTATTTGTAATTTATAATGTTATATAAGCAAATAAATGATATGTTAGGATATAAAATTATTATAGAAATGCAATATTACTCTTGATAACTACTATTAGTGTTTAATAGTACTTTAATTTATTAATGTCACCTCACATTCTAAGATATTATTTTATGATAGATAATAAATAATCAAAATAACAATTTATCTGCATCAATAAATGAATAACATGTGAACCTATGTTAATATACAAGATTAAAATATAAAATTAGAGTATAAATTTAACATTATATGATAGCTAGCTCTCAAACATTTGTTTACTTAAACATTATATGAAAAGCTTAAATTTTTAAGGGTTTTTTTTAAAAAAAAAAACCTTAAAGTTTAGATTTTTTTTAAAAAAAACCCTTAAAAATTACTATTCATCGTAAAAAAACCTCTAAGTTTCAAAAATAGGCAAAATAAACTTTTTAGTCCGAACTGACCAGTGGTCGCCAGGAGGAGGCCGGTCGGTTCAACTCTAAACCGGCAAAACCAGTGACAAAAGTCACAGGTTTTGTCCTTAAAGTCACGGGTTTTGGACTATGTATGGAGGTCGGCCGGTCCAACTAGATCGGCAGGCCTCCATACCCCTATTTAAACCTCCCTCCCCTCTTCTTCAACTCACACCAAAATCTCTCAAAACTCTCTTTATTAATTCCTTCCTTTGGCGATATTTTTCGGCGTTCAACGGCTAGGTATGAAGTTTTTATTTGTATTTTTTATTATCATTTACTTTACAAAATTTAAAATAATATGGATATTTTAATTAACTGTTTTTAATGATTTAATATTTTGCTCCATGTAAGCGACTAATTTTTACTTTCAGGCGATATTACTCCACGTTCACCTTTTAGGTATGGAGTCTGTTTTTTTTTTAGTTATTTATCTATTATACTATACTTAAATGGATCTCATCTGTGTAAGTGGTATAATTGTACTGTGTAAGTGAGTTCTGTCTAGGAGACTGGGTTTTAAGTGAGACCGTTTGTGACCCCTCTAGTCTTTCCTGGGAACTTACTTGGAAATGTAATTATGTCTAGGAGATTGTCCAGTACAGCCTTTCCTAGGAATTATCCTGATCAGTACTCTCCAAGCTTTAACTTTTTGTATTTTATTAATTTTGTTTTAAATTTTTTTTAGCGACGACGATGGATTTCGATTCAAGTAAATCGATTGATTTAGACGAGAGATCAACTGGTGATGCAGAAATGGATTGGTGTGCTAACGGCACGCCTGCATATGTGATGTACGAGCATTCGATCACCCAGATGCAAATGAAGAAATATTCGACTATTCGTGTAACACCCGGCATTTTCGGCCGGGAAATTATCCCTCAAATTGTCAAACGGGATTAGGTTTATGCTGATATAATGTATGTTTTGGTGAAATTGTTGGAATGTTTAGTGGAAAACTAAACCAAGGTGTAACCAAAACATCCATTTAATTAAAAACTAAACTAATGAATAAGTAAACAAAACCATTAGTTAGAAATAGATGAAGGGGTAAATTAGGATGAAATTAAGGTTGGTGGGAGGAAGCCAATGGATGAATGCTAAGTTGCAGCTTGTTGAAGAAGCTATGTCTTCTTCCTCCTCTTCCTCTCTTCTCTTCACTCTTACGTGAAGCTCCTCTCTGTTTTCTCTCTTCCAGGCGACTGAAACAAAGTTCCACACTTTGTTTCTCCTGCATTCTTCTGTTTTCTTCAGTGAAGGTAATTCTCGTCGGTAGTTAACAAGTTTAACTACACTATTTACTGATTTTGAGAAGTTTAGGGTTTATGACCGATTTTACTTGCTGTAGGTTCGTGAACCACTGTGCTTGTGTGTTCACGCTTGCTCCATTCCAGCAAAACAGGTAAGTTCATATGCATAGATTCGGCCTTTAAGGCCCTACATCACGGAGGTACTAGGTTTTTAGTTCTGTCGGGGTTGTTTTGGGTAGAAAAGTTAGGGTTATGTCCTGAGATGTCTGTATTTTCTGTTGTCTGTTGTCTTATTTCTGTTATCTGCCAGTTTAAGTTCAGGCACCGTTCATGCATACACGTTTTCTCCGAAAGACATGCAAAAGTTTTCTGTGCACGATTTTGAAGTTAAAAAGAATGAAAATCTGACTATAATGTACCGGTTAAGTGTGGGACGGAGACTGGTGTTCTGTTCTGAGTTACTAGTGCCTGATAGTGCACTTCTGTTACGTCTGTTCCCCTATAAGCCCCACTTTCTGACAGATAAAAGTAATGTTCTGTAATGTTACTGTATTCTAAAAAGTTCATGCATAGCATATGCATCACTGCATTTATTTCTGATATGTTCTTACTGAGCTCTAGGCTCATAGTTGAACCCTCTGATGTAGGTACTGAACCCGTGGATGAGGATTTTGTGCCTCAGATCGACGTATAGGTGGTTGATGGTTCGAGTTCTCGCGGGGTGGTTGTGGCAGTCAGACGCGTTTGGACCTGGGGGTGTGTTTTAAAAGTGTATGTCATATCTGTACAGCTTTTGGGATGTTTAAGATATGTGTAAATGTTTTTAAAACCTCTGTTATAACAGTTGTATATTTTGAAGTTTATGTCAAGTTCTGTACAGCTTCTGAGATTTAATAACCGTGTACAGACTCTGTGTTGAGTTTTATGCCTTCTGTCTTTGTGCCTTCTTTTTATAAGTTCTTCTGTTAAATGTTGTCTTTCAATTCTGTTGTCCATACTGCCTCCAGTTTCTGTTGTCTATTTTGCCTTCGGTTTCTGTCTTTTATTTTGGCTAAGTGTTAGTCGTCCACAGTCACTTCTGCCTTCAGTAAAACAGTTGTCATTCTCTTCTGTAAAACAGTCGTCCACGTCCATTATGCCTTCAAAATAATGGTCCATTTTGCCTTTGGGCTCAGTCGTCCACGTCCATTATGCCTTCAAAATAATGGTCCATTTTGCCTTTGGGCTCAGTCGTCCACGCCCTCTGTTAAAATAGTCGTCCATTCTACCTTCTGTTTTATCGTCCATCCTGCCTTCTGCTTTTCTTAAAAGTCCAAGTTGCCTTTGAAGATAGTCGTCCACGCCTTCTTCAAAACAGTCGTCCATTCTGCCTTCTACCTTTTAACGTCCATTCTGCTTTTCAGTTTCTGTCCTTCGGGTTTGCACATATTTGGCTAAGTCTAAAAGTCTACTGCTTTTTGTCTTTTAGCGTAAACGTCCACGGACTCCTATGTCCACTGTGTTTGTCTCTTAGCACAAATGTCCATGGACTCCTGTGTCTACTGTGTTTGTCTTTTAGTGCAAATGTCCACGGACTTCTCTGTCCACTGCTGATGTGCCTACGATCCTGAAGTACAGACCAAGGTATGTATTTTGACTATTTTATTTACTAATTGGTTTGTGAATTTTGTAGGAAAAAGGTTGACTTAAAGCTTGGAATTTTAAAGAGGGAATTTGTCTTCCCATTTACAAATTGTGTAACCAAGCTAGTATTTAATATTTAATTTACTTTGGCAAACAATGGCCTTTTATGTAATTTGGACAAACATTTAGTCCTTATATTTAGTCATGCATAATTAGGCATTTAAGGGTAGATTGTGTGGTTAGGATTAGTTGGTGGCCTAGGTGTTTGGTAAACCCATGAGCCATAAGAGCAACAAGCCCAAGATCAATTAAAGAGGAAATTAGAAAGCCCATGAGAAGATGGCCCATCAGCTTATCACATTGTAAGCTTCAGCCCAGCCCATTTAATTACATAAAGCAGCCCAGCCCATTTAATTACATGAAGCAGCCAACCCAATTAAAGTCAGTTGAATTGCAGCTTGCTCCTTCAAATCCACGACGAAGCCCAACGTGCAGCTCAGCAACAGAGGCGATCTTCAGACGATATCCAGCGAGCGACCACGGGATTCAGAGATCAACGGCGAGCACTCTACGAGCGCACGGATTGCTCACCTGGATTAGCTGACCAACCGAAGCCCTTCTCTGCTCCAAGCAAGCGGCGTCGTCAGCATTGCGCTCCACTCCGCGAACACCCAGCAGAAGCGCTCCCAACGGCTAGATTCTACTATGGATTTCCAAACCTAGCCACCTTGGGTATTTAAGCATCGCTTTTAGTGTTTGTACGCACTTTTTTTATCAATACAAACCTATTTTCCCTCTCTGAAAATCCAGAAGGTTTTCTGGTTGCCGTCAAGGTAAGCCACGGCGGTTCTGCCGTGAGGAGTGTGCCTCCATTGATCACCAGCCTTACGGTGGCTGTGGTCTCTTATCTTCCCTCCCTCTCTGTTATCGGAGTTTAAAAGGCTGAGGATGAAACCGGGCCCAGCAGCTGTTGCCTTTCCACGGGAAGGCATGCACCGAGAAGCATAACATGAGATAGCTTCTCGGTCAGCCAAGGGTTTTACACATTCTATTTCACTTCCATTTTATTTTGTTCTGATTTCCTCCTCCATTTTCTGTCAACTGCTTCTGTCTTTTAGTGCAAATGTCCACGGACTTCTGTGTCCACTGCTTTTGTCTTTTAGTGCAAACGTCGACGGACTTCTGCGTCCATTTTACCTCTGACTTCAAACGTCCACGAACTTTTGTCGTTTTCTGTTTCCAGTCATCGACTTTTAAATATCCACAGCTTCGGTTTGTCTACTGTTTCTGCCTTTAAATTTAAATGTCCACGGCCCCCCTGTTAGTCGACAGATTTCTGTTCTCTTTTTTTTAGGTCTTCTCCTGCATGTCTATCGTCCATTCTGAATTCTTTTCTAAAACGTCCAAATTATCCTGTTCTTACTGTTCTCCCTGTATTCTGTCTTCCTGTTTCAATCGTCCATTTCTGTTTTATGACTTCCTGTTTTCACGTCCAAATTATTTTTGTTTACCGTTTCCATTTCTCCCTGCCTCCTGTTTTCTGTTTTATTTCTGCCATTTATTTCTAAAGTCCGACTTCTAATATGTTTTCCAATTTCATTTCCAGAGAAAGTTTTCTCTCTCCGTAAAGCTTTAAGAGCCAAAATATTAATAGGTTTGTTGTCTTCGATTCTGTTTTCTGTTAAAGTTTTAAAAGTAAAGTTCAAAAAAAATATAGTCCACGTTTTTATAAAATGTCCGGTGTGATGGCTCTCGAACCCCGATCGGGTCTCGAGCTGTCACAATTCGACCTCCAAAATGCTGAACGATGAGCTTCGAATACCGGTCGGCTCAGATGACGAGGAGGTGGAAAGTAGACTGGTAAGAGAACAAATCTCAATGGGATTTCATGCAGGTAGAAAATATGGTTCTTTAGAGGAACTTAAAGATGAAATACACAAATATTCTTTGGAAAACGGTTATGGTATTAAATTCACTAAAAGTGAAAGAAGTCGACTGATGGCTAAGTGTGGCGATAGATGTAGGTGGCGACTGCATGCTTCGTTGATGCAAAATGAGCGAACGTTTCAAATAAAGAAATTGATCGACTCTCACTGCTGTTCGAGGCAAGTTGAAAATCGACACGCTTTGGCAAAATGGATGGCGAAACATTACCTGGACATGTTCAAAATTCACCTTACCCGAGACATCTCATCTATTATCGAGACAGCAAGGAATGACTTTATCATCGACATTTTACCCAGTCTTGCCACAAGAGCAAGAAGCATAGCTCGAACCCTCAACGAAGGAAAGTGCGACGAACAGTATGGGCAACTGTGGTCGTACGCAGCTGAAATATTCAGATCAAATCCAGGCAGCACAGTAAAAATTTATGGAAACCCCATTGGGCTCTAATCGATTGGGATTCTAAAGATTCTATATGTGCATGGCTGCTTGCAAGACTAGGTTGCTGGAGTGCGGGAGAACCGTTATCTGCTTGGATGATTGTCATCAAAAGGGGTCCTATGCCGACCAAATAATGTGGCCGCTCGTAGAAGGTATGAACGAAATCCTCCCGCCAAAAAGACAGTGTCAACCTGGTAGGCCGAAGAAGACAAGAGTACGAGATGCCGAAGTGCCGTCAAGCTCAAGAGTTAGTAAATGGAACTCAACCGTGCGTTGTCGTATATGTCGGCAGCAGGGGCATAATACTCGCACTTATTTTAACCGGGGATCAACTTCAGGCATTGCTTCACAGAACACATTTATGGGTTTCAACACATTTGACGGGACGCAGGAATCTTCGACACGTGGCCATGGCATAAATTTATAATTTTTTTAATATACCATTTATTAATTTTTTTGTAATTCATTTATTCTTTAATTATTAATTCATTTAAATAAGAGTTTCTTTTTAATTTATTCAATTCAAGTATTTAAATTATTTATTTCTAAAATGTGATTGAAATTGTAATTATTTATTTAATTTTAGTATTCACGAAATTTATGTCACAAAACTAAACTAAACTACTCTGGTGGGTCATCATCGTCTTCGTCGAGGCTAAGGTGCCTCATCCAATTTTTGACACTCGCATCCAGTTCATCGACTCTACCTATGAGGTGCTGGATATCCCGCTGTTGGCTCTGTTGTATCTCCAGTACCTAATGATGGTGTTGTTGGTGCGTTTGCTGCATTTGATACATCTGCTGGTACTGTGTATGCTGAGCTTGCTGCATCTGAGCCATCTGCTGCTGCTGCGTCTACTGCATCTGAGTCATCTGCTGTTGGTGCGTCTGCTGCATCTGATACAGCTGCTGCAGATACTGCCTCGTGCCCCATCCACTGGCCTCATCTTCCTCCTGGGAGGCCAATGGAAGCGATATGGTCTCCTCCATCGACACTGCCCGAGAGGTGGATGCTATCTGATTGCTCTTCAGCACCCAAGTGCCATTGACTTTCATGAAATCCATTTTCATCATATGCGAGGTGTTGAATACGTTGGTTGGCCTTTGAACTATTCTCGGCTTGCCAACTGGTATCTAAAGCCTAACTCAATCGATGATCTTCATAATCAATGGCCCGTACGGGAGATTTGTCCTGGGTGCCTGCCCGACCTCACGCATGTGACTTAAAATCAAGAAGTCGGGGTTAACAGGCTTCCTGTTGCACAACTTCTCCATGACATAGAAGTCCATGCAGCTCACGAAATTTTGATGTCCCTCTCGTGGCAGAAAGGTGTGGGCTAGTATGTTGCGAAGAACCTAACCTCTAATATTCAGTTCTCTAGTTCGTGGCTTGACGAACACCTTGATGTTGGAATTGATATGAATTCCCCGTAGGAACTCTACTCCCTCGGGCAATGTGACAAAAGGGCAGTCTTGGGAAGTACGGTAATATTGCTCCGCCCCTTCTATGGTAAACCTCAGCACTGAGTTTACTAGTTCTGGACGTATCATAAACTCTCGACCAAGGACGTACATCTTCAAATCAGTCAAAACACCATTTCTTCCGGATGCTGTCAAGTTCGCGTAGAACAAGCGAACTATTCTCTCGCAAAAATTGCCACAGAATGCATTGACCCCGCCCAGGCCGATGACATCAAATATATCTTTGATCCCCAATAACTCCCAACATGTAAAGTTGAAAGTCATACTATGACTAACTGAGCGTTTGCGCAAATCTTGCTCAAATTTCTCTTTACACTCTTGATTTCGAAATTTCATTGCAGTAGTCCAGCTAACCGATCTACTTAATTCAGCTGCCATCGTCGTTGCTAAAAAAAATTAAAAAAAAGTTAATAAAATACAATATTTAACTATCGTATAATAGATAAATAATTAAAAAAAACAGACTCCATAGACCTAGTCGGTGAACGCGGAGTACTATCGCTGAAGAGAGTAAAAATTAGTCGCTTAAATGGAGCAAAATATTAAATCATTAAAAAATGAGTAATTAAAATGTCCATATTATTTTAAATTTCGTAAAAAAAAAAGAAAACAGACTCCATACATAAAAGGTGAACGGGGGAGTAATATTACCTTAGAGTAAAAATTAGTCGCTTACATGGAACAAAATATTAAATTATTAAAAAAACAGGTAATTAAAATGTCCATATTATTTTAAATTTTGTAAAATAAATGATAAAAAAAATAAAAATAAAAATAAAAACTTCATACCTAGCCGTTGAACGCCGAAAAATATCGCCGAAGGAATGAATTAATATAGAGAGTTTTGAGAGATTTTGGTGTGAGTTGAAGAAGAGGGGATCGTCACATAAACCATATCTTTCTTAATTATTTAATTTTTACTACTCACACATGATTCATTATTAGTAGTGTATTTTATTTTTATTTTTTAAACTTAATTTAACTCAAGATGTCATACGTAATTCGCTAAGCCTCAACCGGCAAAAGAAAACATTACGCATCTACCGGCGGGCAGTGCAATGTGTATCGGCTAGTGAAGGAAAACTTTAAGCTTTAGACTGCATCTACCGATAGAGGAACAAACCACATCTACCGGTCCCTAGACGACAAAATCGTGTTTATACCATCCGGTGAAGAAACTCTCTACATCATCCGATGAAATAAGGGAACATCATCCGATGGACATGTGCTCCTCACGTGCATAATTAAAACATGACCCGGTTACTAAACGACAAGGAAACCCTCGCATCATCCGGTAACTAGACGACAAACTATACTTACATCTTCCGATAGCTTAAACGCTCTTCATCTGCCGATCACTAGACGACAAAATAGTACTTCCATCATCCGATGACTTAAACACTCTACATCTGCCGATCGCTAGACGACAAAACAGCACTTCCATCATCCGATGGCTTAGACACTTTACATCTGCCGATCGCTAGGCAACAAAATAGCACTTCCATCATCCGATGGCTTAGACACTCTACATCTGCAGATCGCTAGACGTCAAAACAGCACTCCCATCACCCGATGGCTTAAACACTCTACATCTGCCGATCACTAGATGACAAAATAGCACTTCCATCATCCGATGGCTCAAACACTCTACATCTGCCGATGACGTCAGCCGGATGATTGCCTTATCCAGCTTCTATCACACGGCAGCAAACACCATAATCATCAAACAACCTCATCCAATAGGACATACCACAACTCACCCAAATCTTAACTCAGTAACTGTAAACCTCAATGAGTAAGGATCATAAACTCATCCAAAATACGCATAGCGGAAGGCTTAAGCAAAATAAACCATTCAATAATTCTTAAAATCGTATTCAGACTCTAAAGACAAACCATTCGAATCCGAATCTCATTGTTATAAGAAATTCTGTTCTACTTAGTCATCTGTTCATCATAAACTTTTCTGACTTACTATGAACATAACCAGGGAGCTTAATTGCCTATCCAATCTTGCACTGTCACACTGAGCATCCTCTAGCAACCAGCTTTAAACGTTCTCTTGGAATTGGGAATCCTCACCTATTAACTCTTCACCTACATCATAAGGTTCAACTATAAGCCTAATGCTTAGTAAGGAATGCAACAATAACATGAATGCATGAATGCATAATTCAGAGAAATACATGGTCATAAGTCTTTTCTGTTGACTTAAATGATGATTAAGTCCAAATTTGTTTTTGATGATGTGTTTGTGTGGTTAATATTGTAATTTGATTTTGTTTACTGAATGAAAATAATGTATATGCAGTTGAGATTAATCTGTCGGAAATACCCTTGAAAAGGGTATTTTAGTTTACTAATGAATTTGGTTGAGTGTTCTAGGTATATTAGTAAAACAGGGCTGTGAATGCACATTCAGTGGTTAAGTTGCAGAAAAGTCCACCGGTGATTTTAAATAAAAAATAATAAAAACAGAAGTCCACCTGTGAAAATAATAATAAAAGAAGAAGTCGTTCAAAGCAGAAGGCCTCATCAGATCGCTAAACGACAAAGGCGGAAGACTTCGAAGAAGGCCTCATCCGATCGCTAAACGACAAAGGCGGAAGACTTCGAAGAAGGCCTCCTCCGCTCACTAGACGACAAAACCGGAAGACTTCATATCTACATCTTCTGATAGCGGTTCAGTTGTTTAATGCTGCATCTTCTGACAGCGATTCATCTTCTAAAGCAGCATCCACCGATTCGGCTCAAGCTTCACAAACATAACGAAGCCGGTTCAAGAATTGTAAAGCAACGTCTTCCGCCAGATTTTAAATTATGCCGCGAAAGCTACAGAGTATCTCGCCCAGAAGCTTAAAGTCCAGAACATTAATGGCATCGGGCGACTTGCGCTTTCAGAAAGCAACGGCTACCTGCTTTTGTACGAAAGCTGCTCCAACGGTAACAAAGTTTCCATTATTGGATAAGGAGCATTGAAGTCAAGCCGATTTGCAGACAGAGTATTTAAGCCGAGGTTAGAGCACGAAGATACAACTTTTGCGAATTTGATTTCCTGAACTCTAACTTGTGAAGCATACTCTGCATTCTATATCTACAACTCTCTATTCCAAAACTTGAGATTCTGTTTTGAGAGTTTGTAGATCATCATAATCTGTTATTCAAATCTGAAAATCTTGTAAGGCAGTGGATTATCGCCCGTGAAGAATAATCCAGAAGTGTATAAGGCAGTTGATCGGAGCCCGGAATACCGATCTGTTTTCTCACTGAGGAGAAGGTTAAGAATCTTCAAGGGGGAGCCTTGGAGGGTGGACGTAGGCAGTTTGGCCGAACCACGTTAAAAACTGTGGTGTCGAATTTCTCTCTCTTTCTCTTTACTTTATTTGTTTGTCTACTATTAATTTATAAGTACTTTATTCAAGAGAGAAATTTAGTTAGACTTTGGATTAAAATTTAAAAAGGTCTAATTCAGCCCCCTCTTAGACAATATCGTTCCTACATTTTCTTGTTCATAATCATCATCCATAATCATGAATCATAATCATCATTCGTAATCATTGTTCATATTCATCAATTAAGTTGTGTGGAATGAGAGAGGATTTGTGCCGGTAAAGGGGGTTCAACAGTGAGTTTGATCATGGTCCCTACTGCGGGTCGTATTCATATATCCTTCTTTGGACTGTGACATACGCCGAACCGCCCCCAACCCTCACTCAACCACGTTGCAAGGATTTTATCATCTTATCTTGTTCATGAGAAAACATGCTTTTAAAACATTTTCATGTGCATAAAACATTGATAATGCATGAACATGGGAATTCTTAACTCATTCAGACTACAGAATAGAACATTCATCCGGTATGAAAACTTACCATTAAACTAAATGTCAACATAAGTACTAGACTGTAGCATAATAACCTCTAATCGTCATATCAGTTACTATCTAGCATCCTTGTGATGTAGGGCCCTATTGGCCGGAAATCCTATACATTCACTTACCTGGTGTCCTTAGCAATGAGAGCTCATTTTCCTCAGACTTCTTTACCTAAAATATTTATATTACAGTAGTTAAAACAAAATCCTAAAAGTTCTACTCACAAGTCATCCTAGGGTCTAATAGCTAAGAGTCATTCCCGAATTCTTAGTTTAATACTCAATGTAGTCTAAAATCCCAAAACCAAAACAGACAGATTCGATTATCGATAACTCAGGGGTGGTTGTTTTAAATGTCCAGAATCAATTTGATAAAAACATTCCCACTCTCAGATTTCAAATGTTCTTATTATTAGTCGGCTATTGGAAAGTCCAAAACTCCAATGCCGAGTAGAAAACAGGACTAACAAACTAACAGATAGTTACGTTGTCTATTGCATACCTCGGGCACAGAGTAGTCGAGTAGTGTCAGAGAAAATCGATCGTCGAAGAGAGTATGCTGAAAGCAGAGAGCAAGAGCTCGGGAGAGAAGAAATCGCCGAAAAGGAAGGTGTCGGCTACAGTGGTTTAAATGAGGTTTAAAACATTTTCTTTTTCTTTATATACTGGTCATCACCCACCATTATTACAACTTTGCCACCCAACCTAGTTCAAATCCACATGAAATTAATTATTCTTGGTATAAAACTCTAAACCGTGAAGATTGAATATTTATGATCGTTAATACAGTTAGGAAGTCGTCTGGCTGAAGTTGTCGGGTGTTACAACGGAGGCCAGTCCACCCATGACTTTTGTCACGGGTTTTGCCAGTTTAGAGAGGAGGTCGGCCGGTTCAACTGAACCGGCCGGCCTCTTGGGTTTAAATAGGGGTATGAAGGCCGGCCGGTCCAACTGGACCGACCAGCCTCCACAGCAGAGGACAAAACCTATTATTTTTGTCACTGGTTTTGCCAGTAAAAAAAAAAAAAAAAAAAAAAAAAAAAAAAAAAAAAAAAAAACATAGATATCTCGTGAGCTGCATGGTCCGCTCATGGTGATGGAGAAGGTTGTACAACGACAACTGTTTCATCCTGGCTTCGTGATTTTAGGTCACATGAATGGATCGGTTGGACATGCACAAAATTTGTAACGACGCGTTGATACAGGGATGTCCAAGCGAGCTCGGGTTAGCTATCGGATGAGAGGAGTTAAGATCATAGAGATCCAGCGATGTATTTGATAGGCTTCATTTGATCGGATGAAACTGAGTTTCAGAGTTGACGGGACTTGGGTGTTTAAGGGAGATCAGGGGGCCGTTCAACCCTCTGCAGATGTTACTATAAGAAGCACCTGCGCCCATTGTCCCCCCAGATGGCTACTAGGTGGGACGATGGAGCGAGACTAAAATTTTCTCGTAAGGCAGAGT
>CM039514.1:40221444-40280475 GCA_022432975.1 Begonia masoniana
CTCGGCCCAAAGACTTTTTTTTTTTTTTTTTTTTTTTTTTTTTTTTTTTTTTTTTTTTTTTTTTTTTTTCTGCCGCACACACTTGCTACTACCCACGCACCACTCGCTGCTGCCCGCGCACGCGCCAGATCGATGGCAAGCTTTGTCCCGCGCCCAAGCTTGATCAATGGATGAAATTTTGCCAAGTCTTCGATCATTGTTGCTACTAACAATTGTACCTGCAAATTTCATACCTTAAATGTGGGCTCTCATTTGGGCCAAGTCTCCATTTGAGTCCATTTTGTTGAAGGACTTTTCTCTTTTGTTGGCTAAATCTTTAACCCATCATCCACTATCATACATCTAATCCTAACTATTCAATCTAATGTATGATGTAATATAAATAATCCATACAAGAAGACTAGAGTTTGTCAAATAAGTTCAAAACAAAAATTACAAAGTTCAAGGGCCGAGAAGACAAATTCTCATTGGGCAATTCGATGGATCCATTTGAATATCCAATTGAGGAGGTGCACAGGTTGATCCATCTCTTCTGAATTGGGCTCCCAAGTGAGGTCGACAATGGGGTCGACACCTGCAAGAAGAACAAACTCATTAGAAAAATGGTTAAGTAAATTATGGGCCCTAATTTGTGATCTTGTGATGGGCCTCCTTGGCATGTCATCTCCTCTGGGTGGTTGAGGATTTGACCTCAAATCCATTGATTCAGTCTCCTCTTCACGTCCCAATCCACAAATGTAAGGAGACAAATCTTGGACATTAAAGGTAGATGACACTCCATATTCGCCAGGTAATTCCAATTTGTAAGCATTATTATTTATTCGCTCTAATATTTTGAAAGGACCTTCAGCTCTAGGTAGGAGTTTGGAGCGTCTCTTGGCGGGAAATCGTTCTTTACGAAGATGTAACCAAGCCAAATCTCTCACATTGAAGATTACTTCTTTTCATCCTTTATTGGCATGCTTAGCATAATTGACATTATTTTTCTCTATAGTTTGGCAAACCTTTTCATGCAACCTTTTGATTTGCTCTGCTTTATTGGCTCCCGAAGGGTTTACAAGGTCCTTAGTAAGAATAGGAATAAAGTCCAGTGGTGAGTGCGGATTAAATCCATAGGCTACCTCAAAGGGCGTTTGCTGGGTGGTGGAGTGAAGGCTTCTGTTGTAATAGAATTCAATTTGGGGTAGCACTATGTCCCAATTTGTCAAGTTTTTACCCACAACACTGCGAAGAAGAGTTCCTAAGGTACTATTGACCACTTCCGTTTGACCGTCAGTTTGAAGATGAAATGAAGTACTAAAACATAACTTAGTCCTCAATTTCTTCCATAAGGTCTTTCAAAAAGTGCTTAAAAACTTTGTATCTCGATCAGACACTATTGATTGAGGCACTCCATGGAGTTTAACTATTTCCTTGAAGAACAGGTCAGCTATAGCAACAGAGTCATTAGTTTTGGTGCATGCAACAAAATGTGCCATTTTGGAGAATCGGTTCACGACTACCAAAATAGAGTCCTTATTGCGGCCAGTTCGTGGTAACCCTAAGACGAAATCCATGCTAATCTCAACCCAATGATGAGTAGGGACGGGTAAAGATAGATACAGTCCTTGGAGAAGAACTTTACTCTTGGCCTTCTTACAAATAATGCACTGCTCAATGGAGTGGTGCACATCCTTCATCATATGTAGCCAGTAGAATCATTCTTTCAACAGCTCAAGGGTCTTCTTTTCTCCAAAATGTCCGGACAATCCTCCACTATCGTTCTATGGGCTCTTTATGTCCGGATAGCAGCTCTTAATCCAGGTTTTGATAAGAAAATATTTTCTTTGATCTTTTCTTCTTTCCTCACTGCATCGTCACGTGTCACTTGCTCGAGGGTCATAGGTAATAAATTGATTGTTCTACCACCAAATTTTAAGGTATAGTGGTTCAGAAAACCATCATGGTGTATCCTCTGATCATACTGTCATGGTCTTCCTAATAGAAGATGACTGACATTCATCAGAAAAATGTCGCAAAGAACCGAGTCATTATACTTACCAATGGTGAAGTCTACACTTACTTGCTTGGTCACTTTGATGTCATCTCTATCATCCAACCACCTCAATTTATATGGCTTAGGATGGTTAGTAGTTTCTAATCCTAGTTTACTTACCATCTCTTGGGAAGCTACATTAACGCAACTTCCACCGTCAATAATGATCGAACAAACTTTATCCTTGACTGTACAACGACTTTGAAAAATATTCTCTCGTTGACAGTCCTCTTTCACGTTCTTAGATATCAAGGCCTGGCTTATAACCATCAAAAGGGGTCCCTCTTGAGCAGTTCAATTGTCAGTCTCTGTTCACTCTTTTCTTCTATTTCTTCTTCTTCTTCTTTAGTGTTGTATTGTCCTTCATCATTCTCACTTTCCAATTCTCCCGTCGATTCTTTGATTACCATCACTCGACGGTTAGAGCATTCATTGGCATAGTGTCTTTTGCCAAGACATTTGTAGCATTGAACATCACGTACTCTTTGTGTAACGTCCTGGACCCCGTTCTCGTAGGCCCAAACCGTGCAATTTCCACCGATGGGCTGCTGCCACGTGGGTCCCTGAAGGGCGGTACACGTGTACTCATGATCTTCTAGCTCAGTGGTACTCCTCACTTGTACCCCAGGTACTAGTCCCTGAGGTCCTGGGTTCGAGTGGGGGGAAGGCAAAAACCCTCTTCAGGGGGAGGGAAGATCGTGAGTACACGTGTACCGCCCTTCGGGGACCCACATGGCAGCAGCCCATCGGTGGGAACTGCACGGTTTGGGCCTGCGGGAACGGGGTCCAGGCCGTTACAAAAAAGGCGTCTTTTTTGTAACGACCAGGACCCCGTTCCCGCAGGCTAAAACCGTGCAGTTCCCACCGATGGGCTGCTGCCACGTGGGTCCCCGTAGGGCGGTATACGTGTACTCACGATCTTCCTTCTCCCTGAAGAGGATTTTTGCCTTCCCCCCCCCCCCCAACTCGAACCCAAGACCTCAGGGACTAGTACCTGGGGTACAAGTGAGGAGTACCACTGAGCTAGCTAGCTCAAGTGGTACTCCTCACTTGTACCCCAGGTACTAGTCCCTAAGGTCCTGGGTTCGAATGGGAGGAAGGCAAAAACCCTCTTCAGGGGGAGGGAAGATCGTGAGTACACATGGCGGGCCTGTGTGGCTACCACGTGGCAGCAGCCCATCGATGGGAACTGCACGACTTTGGCCTGCGGGAATGGGATCCAAGTCGTTACAAAAAAGGCACCTTTTTTGTAACGGCCTGGACCCCGTTCCCGCAGGCCCAAGTCGTGCAGGTCCCACCGATAGTGTAACGCCCCGAACCCGCCCCGGCTCGGTTCGTCACATTGCAAACCCAACCCGCGTTTAAAACGACATAAAAAATTTCGATAATTTTTCGACTCAGTTTTCGGACGTGCCCAAAGTACGTTTACAATACGTCGTAAAATGTCGGGTGAAAATAATTTGGAAATAGGAAAATTTTAAAAAGAATTTAAAATAAAAACGGACGGCATAACGCCTAAAATTCGATAAACCAAAACCTGCAATTAAAACCAGGAAACCAGGAATCAAACTAGTTCAAACCACAAACACTTACAACCATTATCCATCAACACAATTAACTCGCAACCCGTCAAAACAGTTACGAAAACATTTACAAATGCAATGTACCAAAATATACCAAAACCTACCACAATTTAAACAAGTTAACTCATCAAAATAACTTAGAACACCCACCAAATATCTACATACCAAATATCTACATACAAAATAGCAACCTCCCACAAACCCGAGGAAAACAGTGGTTTAGACGCCCCAACAATAGCCTGCACCGGCGGCCTCGTACTCCTCCGACTGCGGCCTAATCCTCGACGGTCTCGTCTACCTCACCTGTATAATAGTCGTCACCTACACCATAGAACACCAAAATAAGCCTAATGCTTAGCAAGTAGGGAAATAATGCATAATACACACTAAATGCGCGACTCAACCCTAACATGCAGTTTCTACACACTCTGTTGTTTTCTTCTCGTTCTGGTTACATTTATCTTCCACTTTCATGTGAATCAAGTAGGCACACGCCCCAACACAATCCTGGACGGCCACACCTTGACCCACGGAGCAAGACCGGAGGCACACGCCCTAACACAATCCTGGACGGCCAACCAAATCTCTCTCAATCGATCATAGAATCCTCATTGTGTCTTCAAGCACGAACATATCGAGGCATTCATACTCACGACACATTATGTACATTAGCATAGCATCTCAAGTAAATCCCCCGCGGGGTGCTCAGCGAGCCACGTGCCCGACGAGGCTATTATACTCGAGACCAGGTTGCATATCAATTTTCTTATCTTTCAATTCATTCTTACCACTCAAGCATGCAAAACACGTGGTTTCGTAGGTAGAAAACGATGATGCATGACACACGATGCATGACACAAATTAAAATACAGCAAACAAACAAACAATCCCTACCATTCTATGGTGTAGGCCCGAAGGCAACAAACAAGCACTCCACTACTTACCTGGTAGCTCGCAATTCAATTATTCACTTCGTCCGATAATTCACTCGTGCAATTACCTAACAAATAAGAACAAAATCACTTAGTAACAACCTAAGGAATTCTAAAGAAACCAACTAAAGCAAACCAATATCACTTTTCAACCTAAAACACTCAAACCCGATTTTCACACAATTTCCAACCGTCCAACTTCAAACGGCCACAACTTATTCGTTTCTCAATGGATTTCGACGTGCCACCCCAATCCGTAAACCTCTACACGTCTACTATCCATTGAAATACTCAAATTAACCAAACAACCAACTTGGCCGAACCAAAAACACAAAAACAGAACCGGGTACACATTTGCTAAAAATTGGTTTTTGTGTAACTTCCATCCAATCCTTAATCTAATCACTCAAACAACCTAAACTAACATTTTCAAAGCTTTAATCATCACAAGAGGAAGAAAAATAACCAAGGGAGTGAAATTTTCGGAATCCCCCTTTAGGGTTTTCCAAATTCTCACAAAACCCACTTAAAACTCACTAAAACACTCACAAATCAACACCTAAGTGAAACCAAACCAAAACCCATAATTTTTTACCTTAAAACCCTTGTCAAAATGGATGAAATGGAGGAGGAGAGGGGCTGGAAATTTCGTGGAGGAGAGAACCAAAAATGAGGAAGAAAGTTGAAAAAAACCTAATTTTAACATAAAGTTTTTCCCCTTTTTCTTTACCTCCACAAATTTCTTCCAAATTATAAAATCCACCCACCACTTGTCCCTTTAATAACCTCCCACGTGGCTGCCATCCACCTCCCCCTCATGCACCCACCACTTGTCCCTTTAATAACCTCCCACGTGGCTGCCATCCACCTCACCCTCATGCATCCTTTAATAACCTCCCACGTGGTTGCCATCCACCTCATCCTCATGCAATCTTTCCAAGTCCTTTCTTATTGGTTAAATTATACATTGACTTTTCAAACTAAATACTTTTGACTTTTCAACTTGTTTTAGTTTGAATGGTCAACACCTCCACTTCTCTTTACTCTATTACTCTTCAATGCACATTACTAAATTTGAATAATTGAACTCGCCTAACACGTCTAATCTAAGGCTACGCACGTACAGAAAATTCGCGGGTGTTACAGATAGGCTGCTGCCACGTAGTAGCCACACAGGCCCACCACGTGTACTCACGATCTTCCCTCCCCCTGAAGAGGGTTTTTGCCTCCCCCCCCCCCCCCACTCGAACCCAGTACCTCAGGGACAACTAGCTTAGTGGTACTCCTCATTCGTGGCCCAGGGACTTGTCCCTGAGGTACTGGGTTCGAGTGGGGGGGAAGGCAAAAACCCTCTTCAGGGGGAGGGAAGATCGTGAGTACACGTGGCGGGCCTGTGTGGCTACCATGTGGCAGCAGCCCATCGGTGGGACCTGCACGACTTGGGCCTGCGGGAACGGGGTCCAGGCCGTTACACTTTGTCCTTGAGATGGGTTCGCTTGGTTCTTGTCCGATGGAGTGTTAGTGTTACTTGTTCCTTTTTGGGGCCAATTACGGTTAATTGGCATCTTTTCTTCATTTCTCCAGGTAGGCTTGGGTTTGTCGGAATCTAAATTTCTCGGTGGAAATTTGCTAGGAAAATTGGTCTTATGTTTTCTCTTCAATTGTCTTTCCACCGTGAGGGCTAATTGAACGACCATGTCTATGGCCTCTAACTGTTGTATCTCAACCGCGTTGCCTATATCGCGATTCAATCCACGAATAAACCTCGTGATGAGTTGCTCCTCAGGTTTCTCAATAGCATAACGCATATTGAGTGTCTCAAATTCGGTGAGGTATTCATCTACAATGAGGCTATTTTTTCGTAAATTGTGGAGTTGAAGAAAGAGTTCGTGTTTGTAGTGTCGAGGAACGAACATCTTGTGCATAAGTTCTTTAATGAAGTTCTATGTGGAGACGGGGTATCCTATGGTCCTCATACATTGGGCTCTAAGGTTGGACCACTAAAGTGCTGCATGACCCGTGAGTTCTAGTGAGGTAAGCTGGATTTTTACTCTTTCGGAGTAACCATGACAATCAAAAACTCTCTCAACCTTATCTACCCAATCCAAAAAGGTATGACCGTCACACGTTCCATTGAAAGGGGGAATGGTGATTTTAACATTTCGGAGGTCATCGTTGTCCTTATGACAATTTAAGCGATATTGCTCTTCATCATCTCCTGCCCAATCCTCGTCTTCCGATTCATCATAATATCGGGGTCTCCTTCTTTTGGGTTCGACCCATTCAACGTCCTCTATGAGCCTTTGGTCAGGAATTCTACGTCTAGGGCGTTCAGGCCTATTCCTTAATGAGGTATCTCGAGAAGGATCTCGTTCATGGGATTCTCTATGAGGATTGTTTCTCATGTGCTCTCTAAGTTGTGTCATCTCAAGGGAGACATCCTTGAGTTTTTGTGTGAGGGTGCCAACCAATCCCGTTAAGGCATTGAGTTGACCTTGCATGCTAGATTCACCCTCATGTCGAATGTGTTAGGGAAGGGAAGTGTCCCTAGCTCGGTTAGGTTCTTGGTTATGTGGGAGATCACATGAAAATCCACTTCTATTCATCATTACTAAGATTTAGGCAATTAATTAAGTCCAAGTTTTTAAGTTTGCCATTTTAAATTTAAATTCTTCTCTAAGTTGTTTTATCCAAAGTTAGTGATAGTGATTATCTAATTAGTGTTTTAGGAAAGTTTTAGGCACTTAGGAATAATTCCTAGCTAAGACAATAACTAGTGGAAAACACAATCAACACTTATTATTTCAAAAATGTAGTCATAAAAACAACTTAGGACATTTAACAAACACTTAGTAAACTTCTTTTAAAAATAATTTTGCAATATGTGTTCTACTACCACAACTCCAACCAAATTCAAACAAATTCCTCAACTTTAAGCTAGATTCACTCAATATAATCTTAATACAAATCTTATAACTCAAAAACAGCAAGATCAAACATTAAAAATACAAGTTTTGATCAAGATTAACATACTGAAATTTAAGTTTATAAGAGCAGAATTTTCCTTTTACTCTATGGCCGATTTTTAACAACACTTGTTAACAATTTTGCAAACCAATTTTGTTTACTCAAGTGCTAGCATATAATGGATGATTCAAATAATATTTCTAGATGCAAACAACCAACAAAGTGAGATAAAAACCGAGAAGACAAATCAACAAAAACCGAGAAAGATAAACACTATTTTAAACCGATTTTATATGATTCATCTTGGCCGATTTCATGCATCAATGTAACAGATTTTTTTTTTGTATTAAGTTGTTAGCATATATTAAAGGGATCAAATGATTTATTTAGATGCAAAGCGTAGGTTCAAACATAAACTAAATGAAGCTGAAAACCGAGATGCATAAACACTAAAAACTGAAAAGTTAAACACCAAAAATCGAGAGGAAAAAGTGATGATATGGGGAGCTCACCTTGGCCAATTTTACCTTAATTTTTCCCTAAGATGGAAGGTTATAAAATGAGGGAAAAACATGCTGCAAATAACAAGTTATACGTATCTAAAAAATCAGCACAATAATAGAACCGAAACAAGCATTAAAGTGAGCGGCTATCCCTGATTTTTGTGCTAAGTTTTTGACTAGAGCCAAATGCAACAAAAATGCATATGGGAAGCACCTTCTGCTCTGATACCACTTGACATGGTGGCCCTAGAGAAGGATCCGTGTATAACCCACCAAATAAGTAAAGTGCTCGGGTGATCGTGTAAAGCTCAAAATCCATGTAGAAGAAAGGTGGAAGGAGATGTAGATTGAACCGAAAATAAATGGGTGATAGTGTGTGATATGTGGCCGAGAGTTATAGTGGAAGTGATTGCATGAAATGTAAATAAAATGGAGCAAAGTAATAAGGGAAGTAGTGTGCAAAAACCGTGAGAAATAGATGGAGAAAATGGAGATGGATAAAACAAAATAAAAGTGAAGTGTGTGATAAAGTGATGGCTGAATATGAAATGATAATAAGTGCAAGAAATGTAGATGGAAATGGAAATACCCTTGGTGGACCCAGAACTATCTTACGTGTTGATGTGAACCTCGGATCGAAAGGACCCTGGACCAGACAACAACGCGAAATAATTGAAAGGAACGCCTTTTGATTAAAGAACAAAGTAAGGAACTAAGACCCCAATCGAAGAATTCGATGGAACCCTAGTTATCAAAACAGGAGCTTGACCCGAGCCACACCTGTTGGCTAAAACAAAGCTATCAAAATAGGAGCTTGACCCAGACCAAACTCGTTGGTAAGAACCAAAGCTATCAAGTGAGATTCTTCAAGCGTGACTTGAAGAAGATCGTTGTTCTTCGCAAAGAACTAAAGAGAAATCCTCTCTAAAAAACTCTCAATTTTTAATTCAAACTTGTTCTTCATTAAATAAAATAGTTTTGCTATTAAATAGGCTACACATTAAAATTAAACTAAATAATTAAAAAAAATGAAATAAAAATAAAATAACTAATAAAATCGTGAGATAATGATCCTTTGCATGATAAGATATCATCTCACGTTTAAACTACGTTTGAATATGATTTGAATTGATTTGAATAGATTCTGTCGGATAAAATCTCTCATACGTGATTTGTTTGGATTTGCATGTGCTTCACATGTGACTTTTTAATTCTTACACGTGCATGTGCATGGCACATGTAAATCTTCATGCATCTTTAGTCTCCCTTGCTTCAACTTGATTTTGATTATCTTCAATCCTCGACACATTCAATAGTTTTAGATCAAGTTGTCGCGGCTCCTCTCTCCCTTGGATCTCTAAAATTAATCCTTGCAAGGCCTCACGCATCTTCTTAGCTTTGGACCGTGTCATTGGGCCGCCAATGTCCTCAATTGGATCGTTGCTCTTGGGCTTGGGCTTGGTCACTGCTTGGATCACATCATTCCCTCCCTCTTCGAAAAGATTCATCCTCGAATCTCCTGCATCATATAAAGATAAGTCACTAACATTAAAAGATGCACTAACATTACCATATTCGCTAGGTAAGTCGATCTTGTAGGCATTGTCGTTTATGCGTTCAAGGACTTGAAATGGTCCATCTCCTCGTGGATGCAACTTGCTTTTCCGTTGATTTGGAAACCTCTCTTTTTGAAGATGTAGCCAAACCCAATCTCCGGGTTCAAATATAATATTTTTACGGCTTTTGTTTGCTTGACGTGCATAATGCTCGTTTCTCTCTCGAATGTTCTCTTGTACTTTCAGATGTAAGTCCCTAACAAATTTAACTTTTTTCTCTCCATCAAAATTAACAAACTTGTTAGTAGGTAGAGATAAAATATCAAGAGGAGATAAAGGATTAAATCCATAAACAATTTCAAATGGTGAATATGAAGTAGTAGAATGAACAACTCTATTATAAGCAAATTCAACATGAGGTAAACATTTTTCCCATTGTTTTAAATTTTTAGAAATAATTGCTCTTAACAACGTAGAAAGTGTTCTATTTATCACTTCTGTTTGTCCATCCGTTTGGGGGTGTGCCACGGTTGAGAATAAAAGTTTTGTTCCTAGCTTACTGATAACTCTTAAATTAGAGTTATTTTATACTATATTTAATTGATAAAACTTGTATGATTTGAGTGAATTTAAGAAGAAATTGATAAAATTTACTTCAATTGCTATAAGATGCTGTAAAATCTATACTTTGATTTAATTTAATATATTCTATGCACATTTTCTATTTTGAGCAGATTTTTATCTATAATTCGAATTTTAAATTCTCGTATTTGAATGTAAAATTTACAGCGGGAAAATCAAATTAAAGGTTGAAGGATCGTGAAGAAAATCAAGGGACAAATCAAGAAAAATAAGGAAATTTGTTACTCCGTGTATGATGAGAGAGAAAAATGCGGGAATCATGGAGGAAAATAAATTAATTGAAAGCTGGAAAATAGAAAAGCAATCGGATGATGTAGAAAGCTGGGCAGCGGAAGATATGAAGGGAAAGAAGAAAGCTGGGCAGCTGAGCAGCAATCGGATGATATTTAAAAATTGGGCAGCGGAAGATGTGAAGGAATAAAGAAGTTAGAGCAGCAATCGGAGGATGTACTAAAGTCGGGCAGCGGAAGATCTACAAAGAAATAAAGAAAACGGGCAGCGGAAGATCTACAAAGAAATAAAGAAGACGGGCAGCGGAAGAAGTCTTAAAAAGGGCAGCAGAAAATGACAAAAATGAAGGAAAAGTTAATTTGAAAAAAGAGGTTTGGCTTTTTATTGGAACACGTGGATCAAAGGCATTCTGGAAGAAAGCTATAAAAAAAGAGAACAATTAAATATTATTTAATTTGGAGAGAGAAGACCATGAAGGAGAATAAAAAAAGAAGATTTTTACTGGAAAGAAAAAGGGGGTTTTTAGAGAGCTCCAACAGGGAGTATTTGGCAGCAAACTTCAGCAGAGGAGAAGAAGACTGACGATTCTTGATATTTTCTTCTTCTCTTATTATTTTTACTTTTCATCATTTTCTTAATACTTTTATTTTTGAGTTTTATTTGATTATGTCGAGTAGCTAAACTTTAAATCTTGGTTAGGACGATAGTATTTGTTACGATACTTTGCTACGATCTTGGTTTTGTTTCTGCAATTATCTATTGAACAATTATTTGTGAAATTTTCTTGCTAAGTCAGATCGTATCGATAGATAGGTTGACGATTCATGTTTATATTGTATCGATAGATAAATATAAATTTTAGATGTACGAATAATTAATCGAATTAAATTGTTACAATGTAGTTAACATTAATTTGATTGGCGATAAGAATAGCACATATCGAAAATTCAATATTAGTTACATTCTTTCAAGGTAGAAAGAAATTCTGATTTGAATTTACCTAGGCAATTCGAAAGAATCCTAGAAATCAATTTTTATTCTTGCTGTTTTTTTAGATAATGCTGCAGAGCATTACCAGAGCATTAGTAGCAGAATCATCATAACGAAGAAAATCGATCCTAGCCAAGGCTTCCTTTTATTGTTTTTATCTCGTTTAACTTGTTTTATTTTATTGCATCATTATTCATATTTTATTTCTAATTATTATCTAGCAATTTAATATTTTTATAAGATTTTTATAGCGATTAATTCAATTAACAATATCCTCGTGGGATCGATACTTTACTTACTCTATTACTTCGTTAGCGACACGTGCACTTGCGTGTAAGTGTGTAAAACCAGTAACAAGTTTTTGGCGCCGTTGTCGGGGAAATTGATTAGTTGTGATTATTTTGCTATAATCATTTTATTTTATTTTACGTTATTTTATTTTATTTTGTTTTTCTATTTTCAGATATCTTGATTTATGCCTGACGAAGAAGACGCACAGGATCTTGTACCCATAGATCCCGAAATTGAAAGAACATTTAGAGCTCGAAGAAGACAACAGCAGCAACAGTTTATTGAGGAAAATAATATGGCAAACATGGAAAGAAAAAGAGAAAATGCTGAAAGAGTTGTTGATGACAGAGATATACCTATTCAGGATTTTGCAATTCCTACACTCAATGATCTCAATCCTGGAATAGTCAGACCTGATCTTCGTGCCATTAGATTTGAGTTGAAACCTGTGATGTTTCAAATGCTCCAAACAGTTGGACAATTTACTGGAGCAATCACAGATAATCCTCATCGCCATTTGAAGGTTTTTGGAGAAGTTAGTGATTCATTTAACTTCCCTGGTGTATCTGCAGAAGCCCTGAGATTGAAACTCTTTCCATATTCCTTAAGAGATCGCGCCAGAGATTGGTTAAATAGCATTCCTTCAGATACCATCACCACTTGGGGGGATTTAGCGAAGAAATTCATTATGAAATATCATCCACCAGTGAGGAATGCAAGGATGAGGAATGAGATCACAAGCTTCCAGCAAAGAGATGGAGAATCACTCTACGAAGCATGGGATAGATTTAAAGAGTTGCTTAGACAGTGTCCAAATCATGGGATCCCTCATTGGATTCAGTTGGAAACGTTTTACAACGGGCTGAATGGACAAACCCGATCGATCATTGATGCAGCAGCGAATGGAACATTGCTTTCTAAATCCTTCAACGAAGCTTACGATCTGCTGGAAAGAATGGCAGTGAACAGTTATCAGTGGCCATCAGACAGAAATGCAACAACAAGGAGAGCACCTGGAGTTTATGAAGTTGATGAAGTAGCTGCTCTTAATGCAAAGATAGCCTCACTGGAAAATGCCATAAAGGCCATGAACAAACAGCAACAACCAGTAACCAGAGAGATTTCTTGCATTTTATGTGGGGAGAATCATGATGATAGTTCATGCCCGACGAATCCTGAGTCAGCAAATTATGTGGGGTATAACCGAAATAATAACCCATATTCACAGACGTATAACCCTGGATGGAGACAGCACCCTAACTTCTAATGGAGTTCGCAGCAACAGATGCCTACAAGATCTGCTGACAATTATGCCCAGAATTACAATCAGCAACTCCAAAAACCTGCAGCTCAAGAAAAACCAGACAACTTTGCAAGGGAGTATGCTGCAAAGATAGATATAATTTTGCATAATTTATCAGCTTCGATAAAGAACATTGAAACCCAACTGGGGCAGCTAGCTCAATCTTCGAATTCAAGAAGCAGTGGACAATTACCCAGCGACACTGAGATTCCACAGAGATCGGGAAAAGAACACTGCAAGGCAATAATATTAAGAAATGGAAGAGAAGTTGAGATTCTAGAGAAGCCACCAAGAGTTGAGAAACCAAAGAAAAATTGCCAAGAAAAAGAAGTAGAACAGCAACCCAGTATTGAGGATTTACAAGAAAGAGAAATGATGATTGAGAAAGAAAGAACTCAGGAGGCCGAAGAGAATAATTCTGAATCTGGAGAAATTAATATAAATGCCGCAGTTCCACCCGAAGCATCGCAACAGCATCGACCTACAGAAGTGCAACTCCAGAGACCACCTCCACCATTTCCACAGAGACTTCAAAAACACAACCAAGAAAAACAGTTTAAAAAGTTTCTGGACGTTCTGAAGCAACTCCATATCAATGTACCTCTTGTGGAAGCTCTTGAACAGATGACGAATTACACTAAATTTATGAAGGACATCTTATCCAAAAAGAGGAGGTTGGGAGAATATGAAATGGTGGCTATGACTGAGGAAATCAGCTATATTTTGTAGAATAAGATCCCACCAAAGTTGAAGGACCCTGGTAGCTTCACTATTCCTTGTACAATTGGCAATAATTATTTTGGAAAAGCTCTCTGTGATCTGGGAGCCAACATAAATCTGATGCCCATGTCAATCTTTAAGAAGCTTGGAATTGGATAAGCTCGGCCAACAACAGTAACCTTGCAGCTTGCTGACCGATCATTAACCCACTCTCAAGGAAAGATTGAAGATGTGTTGGTAAAGGTGGATAAATTCATTTTCCTTGCATATTTCATTATACTTAACTATGAAGTCGATCGAGAGGTGCCAATAATTTTAGAAAGGCCATTTTTGGCTACTGGCAGAACTCTGATTGATGTTCAGAGAGGAGAACTGACAATGCGAGTTAATAACCAGCAAGTTACTTTCAACGTTTTAAAGGCCATGAAATGTCCATATGATGAGGAAGAGTGTTTTAATATTTCTGAGGAAATTAAAGTTGCAGAAATGAAACAAGTGTCAGGAGGGTATAGAAGGCAGTTCGAGGCATTAATTCGAGCAGAAGATAGTAAAGAAGATGGGGAGCATTCCAGCAAGGAAGCCGCCACAGTGGAACTTAAACAACTGCCTCCACATTTGAAGTATGTATTTCTTGGACTCAACGAAACACTTCCTGCTATTATTTCTACCACTCTGTCTAACATGCAGGAGCAAGAATTAGTGGAGGTTCTAAAGAAATACAAGCTAGCTTTAGCATGGACAGTGAAGGATATAAAAGGAATAAGTCCAAGCATCTGTATGCACAAGATCAGATTGGAAGAAGGAATCACTCCAACCATAGATCAACAGAGAAGGCTAAACCCGATTATGAAAGAAGTTGTGAAGAAGGAAATACTCAAGTGGTTGGATGCATGCATTATCTACCCCATTTCTGACAGCTCCTGGATTAGTCCAATTCATTGTGTTCCAAAGAAAGGAGGGACAACTGTCATAGCTAATGAAAAAAATGAATTGATACCAACAAGGACAATAACAGGATGGAGGATATGCATGGACTACAAGAAATTGAATAAAGCAACCCGAAAGGACCACTTTCCTCTTCCCTTTATAGATCAAATGCTGGATAGATTAGCAGGAAAGAAATTCTACTGCTTCTTGGACGGATACTCAGGGTATAATCAAATTACTATAGCACCAGAGGATCAGGAGAAAACAACTTTCACCTGCCCATATGGAACTTTCGCCTTTAGGAGAATGTCTTTTGGTTTGTGCAACGCTCCTGCCACATTTCAGCGTTGTATGATGGCCATTTTCTCAGACATGATTGAAGAATGTTTGGAAGTCTTTATGGATGATTTCTCCATTGTTGGAGACTCTTTCGAGAATTGCTTGGAAAATTTAGAGAAAGTGTTGAAGAGATGCATGGAAACTAACCTAGTTTTAAACTGGGAAAAGTGTCATTTTATGGTTCCAGAGGGAATAGTTCTCGGACACAAGGTTTCAGACAAAGGTTTAGAGGTGGACAAAGCAAAAATTGAAGTTATTGAGAAACTACATCCACCTAAAACAGTGAAAGGAATCAGAAGCTTCCTAGGGCATGCAGGGTTCTACAGGCGATTCATTAAGGATTTTTCTAAAATATCGAAGCCCCTATGTAGTTTACTGGAGCAGAATACAGAATTCAACTTTGATAAAAACTGTCTTGAAGCCATTCACCTGCTGAAGCAATAGTTGATTACTGTGCCTGTGATAGCTGCACCCAACTGGAACTCGCCCTTTATTTTAATGTGTGATGCAAGCGACTATGCAGTGGGAGTGGTTCTTGGGCAGAAGAAAGAGAAAATTTTTCATTCCATTTCCTACGCGAGCAAAACTTTGAATGAAGCTCAAAAGAACTACACAACAACAGAGAAAGAGCTACTAGCTGTGGTTTTTGCATTTGACAAATTCAGAGCATATTTAATTGGCGCCAAGGTTATCGTTTACACTGACCATGCAGCAATAAAATATTTGGTTGCCAAGAAGGATGCTAAACCTAGGCTTATTCGATGGGTGCTGTTACTTCAAGAATTTGATATGGAGATTCGAGACAGAAAAGGGTGCGAAAACCAAGTGGCTGATCATTTATCTCGTCTGGAGAATATAGGAGAGCAACAAAATGATGAAATGATCAAAGAATTCTTCCCTGATGAACAGCTACTGCAGCTGGAAGTTTCTTCAGCTCCCTGGTACGCAGATTTGGTGAATTTTATTGTAAGTAATATAATCCCTTTTGATTTAGATTATCAGCAACGAAGGAAGTTCTTGAAAGATGTTAAACAATATTTCTGGGACGAGTCGTTTCTTTTCAAACAATGTGCTAACCAGTTGTTAAGAAGATGTGTCCCTGAAGAAGAAATGCAGTCAGTGCTACAACAATGCCATGCAGCATCATATGGCGGCCATTATGGTGGAACACGTACAGCAGCAAAAATTTTACAATCAGGTTTGTACTGACCCTCTCTTTTTAAGGATGCTAATGAATATGTTAAAAATTGTGACATATGCCAAAGAGTAGGAAACATCTCAAGGAAACACGAGCTTCCACTTACAAATATTTTAGAAGTGGAGATATTCGATGTATGGGGGATAGACTTCATGGGACCTTTTCCACCTTCTTTCGGGAATCAATATATTTTGTTGGCTGTGGATTATGTATCTAAATGGGTTGAAGCAGTGGCACTTCCAAATAATGAAGGGAAAAGTGTTCTTAAATTTCTGCAGAAAAATATTTTCACACGTTTTGGAACACCGCGAGCAATTATAAGCGATGAAGATTCTCATTTTTGCAATAGGATGTTCACTGGATTACTGAAAAAATATGGAGTAAGACATAAAGTTACGACAGCTTATCATCCACAGAGTAATGGGCAAGCAGAAGTTTCTAACCGGGAGATAAAGAGAATTTTAGAAAAAGTAGTACACCCGAATAGAAAAAATTGGTCTTAGAAATTGGAGGATGCATTATGGGCATATAGAACTGCATATAAAACAACTTTGGGCACCACACCTTATAATTTGATTTATGGGAAAACTTGTCATTTACCAGTAAAGCTTGAGCATAAAGCATATTGGGCAATTAAAACTCTAAACCTGGATTTACAAAGAGCAGGGAAACATCGATTTTTGCAGTTACAGGAGCTGGAAGAGCTAAGATTGGGAGCTTATGAAAATGCAAAAATTTACAAGGAAAAAGTGAAGAAATGGCATGATAGAAAGTTACAGGCAAGAACATTTTTAAAAGGTGAAAAAGTCTTGCTATTTAATTCTAGGTTGAAACTTTTTCCAGGAAAGCTTAAATCAAGGTGGTCTGGGCCATTTGAAATAATGAAGGTATTTCCATATGGAACAGTGGAGCTGCATGATGAAAAAAATGGAAGGAATTTCAAGGTAAATGGCCAACGAATAAAACATTATTTTGGAGAGAAATTGACAAAAATTATGTCAATTTCCCTACAAAATGTGGAAGAAAACTGAGCAAAAGGAAAGTCTGGCTGAAGACTTATGTAAAAACTTAGCACTGTGAGGGAGGCAACCCTCAATAATATCCTTTTGTGCGTTAATTTTAGTTGCATTTTCATCTATTATTTTTGTCTTATAATTTTTATTTTTTTAGTTTAAATAAATTATTTTTGAATTTCACTCTTATTTTTTTTTACTTATCTTCACCCAATCCCTCTCGAAGTGATTTTAGGGTTTAATTTCTGCTTTCAACCCATCGCCGACTTTCTGTGAAATTTCTCTCCGAGCAAAAAATTTTCAGCAAATTTTTCCTCTGCTCCACACCGCTGCTACTAACGCCCACAGCATTACGTACTATTGTGTCGGTATCAATGAGGCCAAAGCAAAAAGGGAAAAAGAACGTTAAGCAGGTAAATAGAATGGCTTTCATCTCCGAAGAGGCAAAGTTGAGATATGAGCAAGGTTTGCAGCAACGCAGCTTTGCTCAAGAGAAAGGCTTCCTAGTCACAGACGAGCAGCTATTAAGGTACCCGAACTACATTACCTCTATTATTAAGGAGCGTAAATGGGAGAAATTTTGTGAGGTTCCAGGGGCAGCAGTAATAAATATTGTGAGAGAGTTTTATGCAAATTTTGAGGGAGATCTGCCCGAGTGTATTCAGGTTCGAAAGTGCGATGTGAGATTCGGACCTTCAGCGATTAATAGTTTTTACAATCTTGAGGAAGTTGAAGATGAGTTTTACAAATACGAAGATAATTTATCATCTGAATTTCTGGAATCGGCTTTAAAGGAAATAGCTATGCCCGGTACAGATTGGGTGAGATCGAAAACAGGTTTCCTCTCCATTCCTCGGCTATCTCTGCTGCCAAAAGCCAAGGTTTGGTATCACTTTTTGAAACTTCGGATATTTCCTTCTTCTCATGGTCAGCATGTAACCAGGGATCGTGCCATTTTGCTATACTGCATTCTAACCAATAAAAAGATAAATATTGGTCTGGTCATTTACAGAAATCTTTGTGCAAATGCCCTCAAGCCAAAAGGGCAGCTGCTGTTTCCTTCTTTGGTGTCTGGATTATGTGCAATGGCTGGGGTAATTTCTGAAGCTGATGAAGAAGAACTCTCTCCCGGCCCAGTGATGACACCAATTATTATAAGGAGAATTGCATATGAAGGATTGAGCGCTGGAGAACCAAAAGCACAGGAGAATGCTGCAAGTGAAGCTGCAGCATCCTCCAGCAATAGAAATTTACAACAGCAAATACTTGACAGTTTGGTATCAGTGTGTACAAGGCTCGATCGATTGACAATGACATTTTGGCTTTGAAGACGAAATTCATACTTTATGAAAATCTCCAATACCAAATGAGAAAATCTATGAAGAGTCTAAAACGTAAAAACAGGATATTCTGGCAATACACCAAGCTTCGTGATACAACATCAGCAGCCAGTTTTGCCAAAATGCAGGAAGATCCAGCTCCTGTTTTCCCTCGGTTCCCAACAGCACTCTTCAGAGATTCGGATGAGGAGTCAGAACCTGAAGCATGAACGCCAGGAAAGTTCTGAAATTCCAATCTCTTTTTCTTTTCGTTTTAATGGACTTAATTTATTTTCTTCTTTGAAACTTATTTTGTTTGGCAGTGAGGACACTGCCGATTTTAAGTGTGGGGGTGCATGCATGTTTAGTCTTGTGTTTAATTTGGATTTCTGGAAATTTGATGTTGATTGTTTAATGTTGATGCTTAGTTTCTATTTAATTTGAGTACTTGAAAATTGTTTAGAATATTTAATCTTGTGCTCAAGGTTGTTTAAGTTCGTTGTCCTATTTTCTTTGTTCTGTTAATTTGTTTTATTTGTTCTGTTTGGCATCTAAAAAAAAAATGAATGAAACAATGAAGAACAGTGCAATTTAATTTCCTAATATCTTCTAATTTAGTAAGTTATTGAATAATGTTATTGTCACATATTATTAGAAATCAATTAAGATTTATTCTCATTAACTTAGTCGTTTCTAACTCACAAACTCCTTTTTGGTTGCTTAGGAAGATCATCCTTTCTAGACATTACAATTATATCTAAGTGTCAATAATTTAGTGTTTGATGAAAGAAATTAGCAATGAAAGACTTCTTCTAAAAAATAATAATATATAATAAATAGTAAGTTTGGGGGTTATAAAAAAAATAAAAAAAATAAATAAAAATAAAAAAAAGTGCAATTTCCTAATCTACTTTCAATTTCGAGTGAGCCTTTTGGATACTCGATGGGTAGAAATAAATTAGAGGAACTTTGGGAGGAACTCCGTTGCATGTTTATTGACTATACTCCTCTACTTTATATGAGTATATATATCTTGAAGTGACACTATTGAGTAACCGGAGGACTTCATCACCAATGTTGTCAATCGCGTCAAAAGGTAGTGTGACTGATAGATAAAGTCAATGTAAAAATAAAAAATAAATAAAAAAATAAAAAAAAATAAAAAAACACTTAATCCCCTCACTTATTTAAAAATAAAATAAAATAAAGAAGAAGAATCTTTGAATGCTAATGGATTTATGAAGGATATTAGAGAGTTGACATTCGATGATATGTATTGTGATTTCTAGTTTTGATGATTGAACTTAGCAATTCAAATGGAGTTTGAGCACACACACATTTTGACTAGTTTATTGGAAATTGAATCTATATTGATTGCTTTTAATTGTGATAGTGAAATTTTTCAATAATTTACAAGTTGGTAGATATTTTAAAATTATATCGATTTTGTTAATGTTACCTTGGAAAGTCATTTTTGTTTGCATCACTCGAGGACGAGTAATGGTTCAAGTTTGGGGGTATTTGATAACTCTTAAATTAGAGTTATTTTATACTATATTTAATTGATAAAACTTGTATGATTTGAGTGAATTTAAGAAGAAATTGATAAAATTTACTTCAATTGCTATAAGATGCTGTAAAATCTATACTTTGATTTAATTTAATATATTCTATGCACATTTTCTATTTTGAGCAGATTTTTTAGATAATGCTGCAGAGCATTACCAGAGCATTAGTAGCAGAATCATCGTAACGAAGAAAATCGATCCTAGCCAAGGCTTCCTTTTATTGTTTTTATCTCGTTTAACTTGTTTTATTTTATTGCATCATTATTCATATTTTATTTCTAATTATTATCTAGCAATTTAATATTTTTATAAGATTTTTATAGCGATTAATTCAATTAACAATATCCTCGTGGGATCGATACTTTACTTACTCTATTACTTCGTTAGCGACACGTGCACTTGCGTGTAAGTGTGTAAAACCACTAACACTTACTCCACAAAGTTCTCCAAAAGTGACTTAGGAACTCAACATCTCTATCACTCACAATGGTTTTAGGAATTCCGTGTAAACGCACAACTTCTTTGAAGAATAAGTCCGCCACATGAGTAGCGTCGTTAGTCTTTGAGCATGCTATAAAGTGAGCCATCTTACTAAACCTATCCACCACAACAAATATGCTATCTTTCCTGCCTTGTGTCCTCGGCAAACCAATCACAAAATCCATCGATATGTCCACCCAAGGTTGGTTAGGAATAGGTAGAGGAGTGTACTTTCCATAAGGTTTAATCTTTGATTTGGCCTTCCTACACTCAATGCACTGATCACAAATGGCTTGAACATGATGCCTCATTTTCGGCCAATAAAAATGTTCACAAAGCACACTCAATGTTTTAGTGTTTCCAAAGTGTCCCATTAACCCTCCTCCATGAGTCTCTCTAACTAGTAACTCTCTTAAAGAACATTTAGGGATACAAAGCTTATCCTTTTTAAATAAAAATCCATCATGTTTATAATAATCATTATATGCATGTTTCTCACATTCTTTCCAAACAAGATCAAAATCTAAGTCCGATTCATATAAGTTCTTTATTAAATCAAATCCTAACAACTTAGATTGTAAAGTAGTTATAAGCACGTACCTTCTTGACAATGCATCGGCAACCACATTCTCTTTACCTTTTTTATAATGAATAACATAAGGAAAGGTCTCTATGAACTCCATCCACTTTGCATGTCTCTTGTGCAACTTTCCTTGTGTCTTTAAGTGTTTTAGGCTTTCATGGTCGAAATGGATGATGAACTCCTTGGGCCACAAGTAGTGTTGCCACGTTTGTAATGTTCTCACCAAGGCATACAACTCCTTGTCGTATGTTGGATAGTTTAAGACCGCGCCACTAAGCCTTTCACTAAAGTAAGCAATCGGCTTCATATCCTGCATCAAAACACCACCAATTCCTTTTCCCAACGCATCACATTCAATCTCAAATGTTTTATCAAAATTTGGCAAAACTAACAAAGGTGCATTAGTTAACTTTTCTTTTAGAAGATTAAAAGATTCATCATGTAACTCAGTCCACTTAAAATCCACATTCTTTTTAACCAAATCATTCAATGGTGCTGCAATAGTACTAAAATCTCTAACGAATCTTCGGTAAAAGCTAGCTAAGCCATGAAAACTACGTACCTCGTTAGCATTCTTAGGTGTCGGCCACTCCTTGATTGCCTTGACCTTTTCTTCGTCCACAGAAACTCCACTCAAGCTCACTACAAAACCAAGAAACACTACCGATTCCATGCAAAAAGTGCACTTTTTGAGGTTAGCATATAATTGGTTTATTCGCAAAACATTAAAAACAGATTTTAAATGTTTCACATGTTGTTCTAATGTTTTGCTATAAACTAATATATCATCAAAATAAACCACGACAAATTTTCCAATAAACGGTCATAATACTTGATTCATTAACCTCATAAATGTGCTAGGTGCATTAGATAATCCAAAAGGCATGACTAACCACTCATAAAGTCCAAATTTTGTTTTGAAAGCAGTTTTCCACTCGTCTCCCTTTTTCATACGAATTTGATAATATCCATTCTTTAAATCAATTTTTGAGAATAAACAAGCACCATATAATTCATCAAGCATGTCATCTAACCTTGGTATAGGATGTCGATACTTTACCGTTATTTTATTGATTGCTCGACAATCCACACACATCCTCCATGGTCTGTCCTTCTTTGGCACCAATATCACGAGTACCGAGCATGAGCTTAGGCTTTCTTTCACTAGACCCTTGTCCATTAACTCGTCCACTTGTCTTTGAATTTCCTTTGTTTCCTCTGGATTTGCTCGATATGCCGGTCGGTTTGGAATTGTCGCACCCGGGATGAAATCAATTTGATGCTCGATTCCTCTAAGTGGTGGTACTCCTTTCGGTAACTCCTCTGGGAATACATCCTTAAACTCCTGCAAAAGAGAAATCACAGCACTTGGAAGAAAATTTGGTAAGTCATTAGATAATAAATAAACATCTTTATATAAAAGCAAAATCATCTCACGCTTATCCTCACTTTTGTTCATCAACACGACTTGTTTCTCACTTGACTTTTGTTCACTCTCTCCCTCGGCTTTTATCTCTTTTCCCTTGATTTTTCTCTCTTCCTCCCTCGATTTTTCATCCCTCTTTGTACTCTTTTCAACTATTTTTCTTTCTCCACTTTCTTTTTCTATTTTGGCCTCTTTTTCAACTAATTTCTTTTCACCACTTTCTTTTTCTTTTTCAATCCTAATCTTTTGGAATTACTTTGCAATCCTCTCTTGGTCTACAATTGCCTCCCATGGCTTTAATGGTGTAAGAATAATGGTTTTTCCATTGTAAACCAACGAATACTCATTCTTGTAACCATTATGCTTGACGTTTCGGTCAAATTGCCAAGGTCTCCCCAAAAGTATGTGGGTAGCTTGCATCGGCACTACATCACATAAAACTTTATCTTGGTATCTTCCAATTGATAAAGGAACTTCCACCTGTTTAGTCACCTTGATTTCTCCACAATCGCTTAACCATTGCAACTTGTATGGTTTTGGATGTTGCTCGGTTTTCAAGTTCAACTTTTGGACTAGTAATGTGCTTGCTACATTGATGCAACTTCCACTATCGATGATCAAACTACAAACTTTGTTGTGAACATGACATCTTGTATGGAATATATGCTCACGTTGTACTTTGTCTCCATCTTCCTTAGTTTACACATTCAATACTCGCCTTGTGACTAAAAGATCTCCTTTTACTGGTTCCTCTACCTCAACGTCACTACAATCCTCAAGTGGTGGCATCTCACCATCACTCGAACTCACACTCTCCACATCGCCATTGTCCCTTAAAATCATAGCTCTTTTATTTGGACAATTTGAAGCTATGTGTCCGAACCCTTGGCACCGAAAGCACTTAATCTCTCGGGTTCTAATTGGATTTGAAGTCTCATCCTTAGCTTTTTGTGGTAACACTTGATTGTTAGACACAGTTTTTCCCTTAGAATCCTCTCTCAGTTTTGGCTTCTCATTTTTCCAATTTGCTTGCCAAGTTGCGGTTGATGTTGTACCAACCCTAGTACTTCTCTTAGCCTTTAGTTGCCGCTCAATTTTATTGATTTGTGTAGTAACTCCTCCAAGTAGATGTAGTGTTGTAGATCCACCACATCCGCAATTTCTTGATTCAATCCCCCAATAAAACGTGCCATGGTTGCTTCCTTATCTTCTTCCACATTAGCCCTTATCATGGCTACCTTCATCTCTTTATAATATTCCTCCACACTTTTGAAACCTTGTGTCAAATTTTAGAGATTTCGACACGCATCTCTATAGTAGTATGGTGGAACATATCTTTTTTCATGATGGCCTTCAAGTCTTCCCATGTGCGGATTTGTGCTTCACCATTCCTCCTCCGGTTCTTAACTAATTAATCCCACTAAATACTAGCATAATCCGTGAACTCCATGGTGATCAACTTAAGCTTCTTATCCTCCGAATAATTTTGAAACTCAAATACTAAGTCTACTTTTCGTTCCCAATCCAAATATCCCTCGGGGTCATTCTTCCCGTGGAGAGGTGGAATATTTACCTTGATATTTCGTAAATCGTTGTCTTCTCGGTTTGTCCCCTCATTTCTTTCTTTTGGATAATAACCACTATACTCTTCAAATTCTCCATCAAAATCCTTCCTTTGTCGTGCATGACTAGGGGTCGGAGTCTCCAATCGTTCCATTCTCCGATTTAGAGCCATGTATTGATCTTGCATGGCTCCATGAACAATTTTAAATCAACATCGTTGTGTTCTCCACTCATGATATTCTTTTTCAACCACAATAAGAAAACAAAAGAAAATTGTTAGAAGTAAAAAAAAAAAACTAATCAAGTAATGGACCTTACCTCTCCCTCACGTGTTTGCTCTCGATAGATGTCACTCCACTCGTGTTTCGCTCAAAAAATTAAGGCTTTTTCTATAATAGTCTCACCCTCTTGCCTTTTACCTCTAGATCTCCCTTCTAGTTCTTTACGTAAGAACTTGATCGATGGTAAATATTCAACAAGCCAAACAATAAAAAATCAAACTTTAAAGCTTAAAAAGTTCAAACTTGTAAGGATGGTTGAATCAAGGGTATAAGTGAAATAAGACAAAAGTTTGGATGATGACAATATTTCAAATGAAGATTCAACAATTTGAGCCTTCAAAGAATAAATTTGGATAAAGACAATATTTCGAATGAAGATTCAATAATTTGAATTTTCAAAGGCTAGAAATTTCAAAATCTCTAGAACAAAATTTCGATTTTTTTTTTTTTTGACTTCTCACAACTCTTTTTTTTTTTTTACTTTTGACAACTCTTTTTTTTTGACTTTTGACAACTCTATTTTTCTTTTGACTTTTGACAATTTTTTTTGTTTTACTTTTCGAATTTCAAGCGGAGAAATTCACAAGAAGAAAAAAATTGATGATAAAAAATCGAGACTTGATAATAAGGATGGAAAAAAAAAATGATTTTTTTTTGTGCTTTTTGACTACCAGAACGAATAGAATAAGATGAAGAAAATATTGATAACAAAAATTTAAAGATAGCTTCTTGAATCAAGGAGCCGAAGCTCTGATACCAACTGATGTGAACCTCGGATCCAAAGGACCTGGGACCCGACAACAACGCGAAATAATTGAAAGGAACGCCTTTTGATTCAAGAACAAAGTAAGGAACTAAAATCTCAATCGAAGAATTCGATAGAACCCTAGTTATCAAAACAGGAGCTTGACCCGAGCCACACATGTTGGCTGAACCAAAGCTATCAAAACAGGAGCTTGACCCAGACCAAACTCGTTGGTAAGAACCAAAGCTATCAAGCGAGATTCTTCAAGCATGACTTGAAGAAGTTCGTTGTTCTTCGTAAAGAACTAAAGAGAAATCCTCTTTAAAAAGCTCTCAATTTTTAATTCAAACTTGTTCTTCATTAAATAAAATAGTTTTGCCATTATATAGGCTACACATTAAAATTAACTAAGTAATTAAAAAAAATAAAAATAAAAATAAAATAACTAATAAAATCGTGAGATAATGATCTTTTGCATGATAAGATATCATCTCACGTTTAAACTATGTTTGAATATGATTTGAATTGATTTGAGTAGATTCTGTCGGATAAAATCTCTCATACGTGATTTGTTTGGATTTGCATGTGCTTCGCATGTGACTTTTTAATTCTTACACGTGCATGTGCATGGCACATGTAAATCTTCATGCATCTTTGGTCTCCCTTGCTTCAACTTGATTTTGATTATCTTCAATCCTCGACACATTCAATAGTTTTAGATCAAGTTGTTGCGGCTCCTCTCTCCCTTGGATCTCTAAAATTAATCCTTGCAAGGCCTCACGCATCTTCTTAGCTTTGGACCGTGTCATTGGGCCGCCAATATCCTCAATTGGATCGTTGCTCTTGGGCTTGGGCTTGGTCGCTGCTTGGATCACATCACGTGTGCTCTCGGGTGCACATTTTTTCCAGAGGAAAACGACCACCGTTAGGTCTAGGTTTTCATCCTCGAACCTTGAACTCTCAAGAAAGAAAAAGGTGAGGGAAAGCTAAGAGTTCACCTAGCAACCTAAAGCTAGGGGAATAATGGAGGACCTCTCCACTCGATTAGAAAATCGAGGAATACCCGAAGGTCTTCTAACACGTCGGTTAGGGAAATAGAAATCTCATAAAAATGGCAAAAGTTTTTTACACACACCAATGTTATGCCTTAAATAGAAAATCTTAGGGTGGATGATTAGGGTTTGGTAGTTGGAAGAGTGAATGTGAGGCATAGGATGAAGAGTGCAATCGGCGGCTAGGAGAAGGCATCCATGAGCGCGCCATCGTATGGACCAGCTACCGCCAGTGCGCGCCATCAACAGTGCTGATGGCTATCCGTGTGCGCGCCACACGAGCAGACCAGATGCTGCTCCAGTGCGCACCATCAACGGCTACAATGGCAATCCGTGCGCGCCCCTGATCAACAGCCAGATGCAGCCCCGCGCGCCTGATCTGATGCTCCAGCGTGCGCTATTGATCAACAGTGATGATGCTGCCCGGCGTGCCCTCATCCGATGGTTGCTGCTCTGCCCGCGTGCCACTAGCTACTGCCCGCGTGCGCGCTAGTTCGATGGCCAGCTTTGTCCCGCGCCCAAGCTTGATCAGTGGATGAAATGTTGCCCAGTCTTCAATCCTTATTGCCACTAACAATTGTACCTGTAAATTTCATACCTTAATTGTGGGATCTCCTTTGGGCCAAGTCTCCATTTGAGTCCATTTTGTTGAAGGGCTTTTCTCCTTTGTTGGCTAAGTTTTCAACCCATCATCCACCATCATGCATCTAATCCTAACCATTTAATCTAATGCATGATGCAATATAAATAATCCATACAAGAATGCTAGAGTTTGCCAAATAAGTTCAAAACAAAAATTACAAAGTTCAAGGGCTGGGAAGACAAATTCCCGTTGGGCCATTCGATGGATCCATTTGAATGCTCCAAGTGAGGAGGTGCACGGGTTGATCCATGTCTTCTGAATTGGGCTCCCAAGTGAGGTCGACACCTATAAGAAGAACAAACTCATTAGAAAAATGGTTAAGTAAATTATGGCCCCTAGTTTGTGATCTTGTGATGGGCCTCCTTGGCATGTCAAGACTTAAATCTTTATGGCATCAAATTATTATCCATAATATCTTATTCATTAAGAGAAATAGCAATATGAATATAAATACGTCTTATATATAATGTTTTGTTTAATGAAATTTTTGAGTGTTACAGAAGTTGTCAAAACCGTGGGATATCTTATTAATCTATGTCCTTCCACAACATTGGGGTTCAAGACCCCATATTTGTTATGGCATGGGCAACCGAAAAAATAGGAGGGGCTAAAGATGTTTGGGTGTGCGGCTTATGCACAGATAAAACAGGAGAAATTAAAGTCTTAGGCAAAGCAGTATGTTTTCTTGGGGTATCCTGACAACGTGAAAGAATACAATTTGTAGTGTATTGAACATGGCAAGTAGAAAATAATTCTTAGTTGTGATGTGGTATGCAATGAGAAGGAATTATCATTTAAAGGACAGTCGACTTTGGAGACGAAACTCAGGTCGAGTGAAGCTACAAAGATTGTGCTTCAAGAAGAGCTGGATGAGTTTACCTCTGGAAATATTTCTCGAGTGAATAATCAGTATACTAAACATGTTACTTATGGCTCAGAAGGTTCAGTGAAAGAAAGAGGAGAGATAGATTATCAACTCACATGAGACATAACCAAATGAGTGGTGAAACCGACTCAACGTCTCGAATATGCAGACGTTGTTGCATATGCCCTTCTGGTTTCGGCTAATCTTGAGAATGAGGAACCTGTGACTTACAGGGAGGCCATTAGCTGCAAAGATAAGGTGACTGGATTAATACTATGAATGAAGAAATGGCATCGCTGCAGAAGAACAGCACTCGAGTTTTGGTGGAAAAACTGGAAAAGCAAAAATTAGAAAGTTGTAAATGGATAATCAAGCCAAAGGAAGATGTTAACAACAAGAGAAAACCAAGATTTAATGCGAGATTGGTTGTCAAGAGCTTCACGCAGAGAGAATGGATAGATTTCAATGAAATATTCTCGCCGATTGTGAAACACGCTTCGATAAGGTTAGTGTTATCAATTGTGGCAGCACAAAATCTAGAATTAGAGCAAAAAGATGTAAAGACGGCATTCTTACATGGAGATTTGGAAGAAACTATTTTCATGGAACAACTAGAGTGATTTGAGAATGGAAATTCATATCATGTTTGTCTTCTAAAAAAATCGTTCTATGGCCTTAAACAGTCACCAAGGCAGTGAAATTTAAAGTTTGATGTTTTTATATGTAGCATCGAGTTTGAAAAAAGCAAATATGATAGTTGTGTTTATTTAAAAGTCACAGCATCAGGAGAAGCATTGTATTTGCTGTTATACGTGGATGACATTTTGATTGCAGAAAAAAATAAACTGAAGATTCAGAATTTAAAGGAGAAACTCAAAAAACAGTTTGATATGAAAAGGATTTGGGAGCGACGAAGAAAATTTTTGAGATTCAGATTTTGAGGGATAGAGAAAGAGGTATTCTAGAACTCTCTCAATAAGAATACTTGAAGCGTGTTCTCAACCCGTTTGATTTGCGAAATCTGAAGTATGTTAACAAGCCATTAGGTGCTCATTTTAAACTCATGAAGTTGCAAGTTCTAGAGAATGAATCCGAAAAACAATTTATGGCAAAAACTTCTTAAGCAAATATCGTTGGGTGTATCATCTATGTGATGATATGTATTCGGCCGAATCTTGTGTATGTTGTAAGTGTGATCAACTGATTTATGTCAGATCTTGAGAAATGTCATTGAAATGCTTTGAAGTGGGTGATGATATACATATCGGGTTTTTTGGATATGAAACTGACGTACTGAAGGAATGTTGCAGTATCTGCTTCAGCATCAATGGCAGAATCTATAATCGGGCATGTTGATTCTGATTTTGCTGGTTATATAGACTCATCATGTTTTACTTTTGGATATGTATTTACGGCTTATGAGATACATGTCGGGTTCTTTGGATATGAAACTGACGTACTGACACGGGGTCCCTTAGAAAAAGGGGCCCGTGTACAACCAACAAATAATCAAGAGAGGTGCTCGCTTGTGTGTATGTGAAAGATATTGAAATAAAAGAAGGAAAAGACTAAAATAAAATGCAAGAAAATAACACTAAGCTACAATGATATGGCCGAATATAAGATGGTGATTAATAGCGATAAAATATAAGAGAAATAAGAAGAAGAAGATGTTAGGGATGAATAGAAAATGAAATGCACTAAGAATAAGAAAATGACATAAAATAAAAGTGAGTGTGTGGATATTATGGAGCTGAAATTTAAAGGTGGATTTGTGTGCAAGGTGAAGACAATAAAAATAAAGAAATACCCTTGGAGGTTCCTTAGAGAGATCTTACGGGTTAGGCTCAAGGATAAACGTTTTCCGGGAGGAAAACGACCACCGTAGGCCGAGGATTTTCGTCCTCGATCCAACTCCCAATGGAGAAGGTGAAGGAATGAATAAGAGCTAACCTAGCAACCCAAGCTATGCTAGCAATGGAGGCTAACTCCTCTTGGTTCAAAGAACCAAGGAAAAATCACCAAAGGAATTTGGGAGATTTAGGGAAATAGTAGTATATTGATTTGGCAAAAAGTTGTCTACAATCACTAATACCATGCATTTATAGAAGTCCTAGGTGGATTAGGGCCCTTGGATCAAAAAGGATGGATGGCCAAGATCAAGGCAAACAAGCACACATCCTAGGGAGGAGATGAATGCCATGCCTAAATGGATCAATGGAGGGAATCTTGCCACATCATCAATCCATGTTGCCACTAACTTTTGTACTTGCAAAATTATACCTTTTTTTTGTGGGCTCTTCTTTGAGCCAAGGCTTCCATTGGGCTCCATTTATTGTAGGGCCTTTTCCTTTGAATATTTTGTTGAACTTTCTCCAACCCAAATCCACCACCATACATCTAGTCCTAACCACACAATCTAATGCATGAAATGCAATTATAAAATCCTTACAATAAAGGCGAATGTATGCCAATGAGTTTTAAAAATTAAAAATTACAAATTAAGGCCCGGGAAGACAAATTCCCATGGGGCTATCAGCAAGCTCCGTGCGAATGCTCCAATGAATGACATGGTAAGGCTTCTCCTCATCCTCCTTAGTCGGCTCCCAAGTGAAGTCCATGAGTGAATCGAAACCTGCAAAAAGAGACAAGTCGTTAGAACATTGAACAGTTAAATTTTATGCCCGGGTTTGTGATCTAGTAACAGGCCTATGAGGCACGTCACGTACGGAAAGAATGTTACAGCATCTGCTTCAGCATCAATGGCAGAATCTGTAATCGGGCATGTTGATTCAGATTTTGCTGGTTGTCTAGACTCATTATGTTTTACTTCTGGATATGTATTTACTGCTTATAGATGAGCTTTAAGTTAGAAGGCTCAATAGCTTTTGTCCACTACACAAGCAGAGTACATTGCCTCGACGGAAGGTGTTAAGGAAGTTCTCTGGTTGAAAGGGTTAGCTTCGGAGCTCGGTGTGTTAGTTGTTGTTAGGGGTGGGCATCGGGTCGGTTCGGTTCGGTTTTGGACCGAACTGAACCGGGTTTGGTTTCAGAAACCGAACCCGAACCCGAACCCGAAGAATGTATACCAGACCCGAGCCGAAAAGTTTGGTTCGGTTCGGGTCTGTTCGGGTCGGTTTTTGCTCCATTGACCACATTGACCTGCTGCTCCATTTTGATCGGTTCACACTTCTTCTGATCTGCATATATTGAGATAAAAGTCTAGAGAGAAGATTAAAAAGGAAGTGTGGGACATAATCTCTGAGATTAGCAATCAGAAATCCTATTTTTAGGTTTTAAGAAAAAAAAAAAGAAGAGTTATTTTCTGTTCACCCACAGGTGGGTAGATTTCTCAAAGCTTTAAACGTCATTAAAAGTGTTATCTTTCTGTTCACACTTCTTCTGCTGATGATTGTACTGAAGCTGTTCTTCAAGTTCTAGTCTTCTCTTTATTGTACCGAAACAATCCAGAAGAGCAGGCAAAATATCACCAAATGTTGCCATGGCAGCAGCTGATTTGTCCTCAAAAAATCCCACCTGCCCATCGGTCAGCATAGAACCCAATTTCAATGTACTCTCACCAAATCTTAAGAAAAAGATCAAATTGCTTAATCATACCTTAGCTATAACTCGATAATATCTTTCTCTTTTTCTTCATTCCTTTGAGTTAACGCATCAATTTCTATAACAAAAATTCAATAATATAAAATTAGTGACTAGTAAGAATAAAAATAATATTTGCAATATAATAGTTCATGTAAAATAAATGAAGTACCTTCATCAATAGTTTGATAATCACTGTTAGAAAAAGTTGGACTCTTAGAACGGATCCAACTTTGAGTGCAAATAATAGCTTCCACCGTCGTTGGTAATAAAGATGTACGCGATGAGTCCACAATAGGACCACCACAACTGAATGCGGACTCTGAAGCGACGGTTGAAATTGGAATGACGAAAACATCTTTGGCTATTTTGCTCAGAATCGGATATTTGTGGCCATTCAACTTCCACCATGTCAATATATCTAAACTATCTGAGTATTTTTCAAGTTTCTCGGTCATATACTCATCAATTTCAGACATATTAATAGAAGCATCAAACTCTAGAGAATTGTCAAAGAAGGTAGAGATTGCAATATTAGTTGCCTTTGGAATCTCAACCCTTGAAGTTAGACATCTGTCAACTGAATCACCTTTGAAATCCAAATATAGTCTTTCCATTACATTCTCTACTTTATTCATAAGCTCTGCAACTATATCATTCCCAAACAAGATGCTTAGATAATGTTTTAATAGTTTTGACTTGCATCTTGGATCGAGAAGGACCGCCACGAAGACAAGAATATTGAACCTTTCAAAAGTGCCCCAATACTTGTCAAATTTATTCTGCATGCCTAAAGCCATTGTCCTTAATAGCATATTGTCAGCCATGACATGTTGTTGAATGATCATCTTTAACTGACATACTTCACTAACATACAAATTAGATGTAACATGTAATGAAGCTGAAACAGTGTTAGTTGCGTCATAAAAAACCTTCAGAAACTTGCAAAATACTCGAATATTTGTTCAATCTTCGCTGGTAAGAGGCCCTTCTTCATCGAGGTCTGATATGAAATTGCTGTCACATTCTCTCATTTTTTCAAAAGCTTTTTCATATTTCTCAGCATTATCTAGCATCAAATACATAGAGTTCCTTCTAGTGCACACATCCAGGGTTACATTTCCTTTAAATGCAATCTTGCAATTGTCAACACAATTCTTAAACTGTTGTAATCTTCCTGGGGAAGATTTGATATATTTGACAGCTTTTCGTACCCTGCTAATTGAATGTTGATGTTTCTTCAACCCATCATTAACAATCAAATTTAAAATGTGCGCAAAGCATCTAACATGAATAAATTCTCCATCTAAAACAACCGAACTCTGCCAATTACGTAAAGTCTTAACCAAACAAGAAATTGCAACGTCATTAGATGATGCATTATCAACAGTAATGGTCATAACATTCTCAATGCCCCAGCCAAACAAACAGTCTTCAAGTAATTTTCCAATGGTTTCACCTTTGTGATTTTCTATTTGAACAAAATTCAAAATTTTTTTATGCAACTTCCAATCACCATCAATAAAATGACCAGTCACAACCCTATAATTGATATTTTGATTCGAAGTCCAAGTATCAGTAGTTAAACTCACTCTTTGACTTTTTCTACTAATAAATTCTTTCAACTGTCTTTTCTCATTGTTGTATATAGCTTCAATATCTCTTGCTACTGTTCTACGAGAAGGCATAACAAAAGAACTTTGAAAATATTGAAGACATTCTTTAAATCCTTCCCATTCAACCATTCTCATAGGCAATTCATCCTTAATTAGCATGCGAGCAATCACTTTACGCCCCCCTAGCTGAGTAAATGTTGCTACTTTAGAACATTCTCCCCCACTTTCCTTCTTTAAAAAAGGCAATGTTGTTTGTTTGACATCCAATTGTGACAAATACTTTTTACACACCTTTAAATGTCTGGTCATATTTGAAGTACCATTTCGTACAGAATGACATGCATATGACTGACCACAGTGGTTACAACTAGCTTTAGGTGCATTTTCATCACAATTTTCATCCAAAGTGAAATTATCCCAAGCATTGGATCTATTTCTTTTCTTTGGATTACTGTCATTCACATTAGTTTCCATCCTAAAAAAACAATTAATAACAATCATATTCATCATTCAATTAACGAAACAAATTCAAACAATTCTATAGCAAATATCACAAATTTCTATACTCTAATTCAGTAATTCTATATCAAATATCACAAATAAGTCACAATCAATAGTCAGACTCACAGCAAGCAACAATTATATAAATAAACACCCTATAATTTTAAACAGCAAACAATGCTCTCGATCAACAATTTCGAAGAGTCTCCCAAATAACATCAGCCCTAATCTAATAATCTTTACTAGTACATAAATTAAAAATTATAAACACATTACACAATACATACAAGGCTGATTATTTGATGGTTGGATTGGAGGCTGGAGCATTGTAGCAGTCTGAAGAGAGAGACCAAGAGGGAGCAGCCGAGCAGGGAGCAGTCTGAACTCTGAAGAGACCGAGGGGGAGCTGCAAACGTTCTATTTTTACAAGCAAACATGGAAATGAGCCGGTCAGACATGATAAAATAGTAATAAGATCAAAAACAATAATTTTATCATACCAGATCTTGTATACACGAACCGACGGGAGGCAGCTGATCAACTGGAGCGCAAATCGGAGGCGGGACAGTGAGCCGGAGCGTGAATCGGAGCGAGGAGTCGTCACTCGTCACCAAGGATCCGTCAGCCTGTCACCCGTGGCCGTCAGTCCTCCGTCGCTGCCGCTGGAACGCTGAGGAGTCGTCGCCGACTAGCCTTGTCGATCGTCTGTCGACTGTCGCGAATCGCAATCGCTGGTGGAGGCTGGCTGGAGCCGGAGGAGTTGAGCGAGAGCGACGACGAGGACTCGAGGAGTTCGAACTTCGCCCTAAACCGAAAAACCTGATAATCGCGACTCCCTCCCGACACCCTAAGTCCCTAAGGCCTAATCAGCGTTTTCAGCAATCAAGTGAGGTTCGGGTTCGGTTCGGTTCGGGTTTGACCTCCACCCGAACCGAACCCGAACTCCAATCGGTGAGCCCAACCCGAACTTAAAAATTCCATTTCTTCGCCCGAACCGAACCGAACCGAAGTCTCGGTTCGGTTCGGTTCCTCAGGTTGGTTTCGGGTCTGCCCACCCCTAGTTGTTGTTTCAATAATTTTCTGTGATAGTTAGAGTGCAATTTGATGAAAACCTAGGTTTTACATGAATAATCAAAGCACATTGATGTGAAGTTTCATTTTATTCAAGAGGTGGTTTGTAACTGTAACGCCCCGAGTTATCTGAACCCGGTTCGCTACCCATAACATTATCATGACTAAGAAATTTTGATAATAAATTCAAAGCTTCACTCGACAGTCAAGATTAGACTTCTCAAAATATTTAAAACTTGCAGCGGAAATTCTTTTTGAACAACAATGAAGTTAAACAAAACTGTGAAAAACATTATTAAAATAGTCATTGGGAATGTTAAGAAATATTCAGCCGAAAGGAATGAGGGTTTAAGGCACGAAATACTCTTTCGGTTTCAGAAGACAACGCATCTGCCGACGACTAAGTCAACGGAAGAAGCAGGAATAGAAAACCGAAGACTCCTGCCGATGACGTCAGCCGGAAGGAAGGAAAACAAAAGACATCACTCGGTAGACTTCATCTACCGATGACGTGTACAAACAACGCAACACCCTCCGCCGATAATGCCAATACAACTCTTTCCGATAGAATTAAAATACACACTACATCTTCCGATCAATTAGACTACATCTGCCGACACGTGCTTCACGCGTGACTCCATAAGACATCTACCGGTAGACTTTCATCTTCCGATAGACTTACACACCGCATCTACCGACAGACTTTCATCTTCCGATAGACTTACACACCGCATCTACCGATAGACTTTCATCTTCCGATAGACTTACACACCGCATCTACCGATAGACTTTCATCTTCCGATAGACACCAAACCACAACTCAATACCTGCCGATAGGCATCACCTACCGATAGAAACAGAGCGACATTCCGAATACTCTTAACTATACCTATACGACCCCATCTAAGAAGAGAACCTGTTTGCTCTACTGAAATCGCTTTATAAACAAATCAGACCAATGCATCACTCTACATCCATCAAATAATAAATTTCAAATTTCAAAAAAATACCAACATCAGAAAGTAAAACTCAATTTGTCCAAAACGCTGAAATCACTACTGTTATGAAAACTCGATCCATCTAAAATAAAGCATTGATAATAAAACCTTCACTCCACAGACATCAATTAAACTGCCCCATCAGCTGCCAGAACATTGTGTGGATGCACTCCTCCAACCCAACTAGCCTTCTGTGAACTCAGTAAACACACCTGCTAAAACTTCTTCACCTACATCACAAAACTCATCTATTAGCCTAATGCTAAGCAAGTAAAGCAATAATGCATGAAAAGCTGAAGACATGTCATCCTAGCATGCAGTTTCTACTTTTCTCATCTCTGTTACATATTCATCGTTATAATCGGATTCCTCTCTAAATTGGGAGTTGAATCACTTCTCCCAAAGTATGAACATCCCTGTCTCATTAGGAGTTGGATTAATTCTCCTAACAGTGAATATATATATACTGATCAATGTTCAGATCCACTTCGAAATTGGGAGTTGGATCAGTTTTCCCAAAGTATGATCCCTGGCTCATTAAGGGTTGGATTAGTTCCCTTAACAGAAAATGTTTTACATAAATCACTTCAGAATGTTCACTTCCTCACTATATCAAAACATGTAAACTCATTTTCGTATATTTTCAAATATATGATGCATGAAACAGGAAAATATTCAAACACACAAAAATCCTAATGTTCTGTGATGTAGGCCCGAAGGCACAAGCAAACTTTACTTACCTGGATTCCTAGCAAATGCTCGGTTAAGAGCTACTTCGGGGGTTTGTTCACCTATATTCATAAACAGAATGTTAAACCTTAATCTAAGCTATTCAGAAATCTAAGGAGTTAGTTTGGGAACACTACTCATAGAGCATTCCCGAATAAACTCCAAACCCGAACCGCTATTTCTCTCAACTTTTCCAAAATACTCACATTGTCCTAATTCGGTTATCTATTCATCAATACATGAAGAAAACTAAAGAACTTACCTAAGTTGAAGGATATCGGGAAGGGAAATCGTCTGGAGAGCTCTACTGGGTTGAGCTGAAAAATCGAGAGTGAAATGAGCATTGACGGCTATACCTCATTTACTCTTTCCTTAAATACGTTATCCACAATATAAATTGACAATTACCCTTATGCCCTCACTTAGTTACTCATTAACCTAATTGCTATTTCTCCCTATTTCATTCTATAAAATTCACACTTAGAAGATTAATTGGTTATTTTAATTCTAATAAACCGGGTGTTACAATCTACCCTCCTTAAAAGAATTTTGTCCTCAAAATTCAGTACCTGAACAATCTTGGATGCTGGTCCATCATGTCTTGCTGGCGTTCCCAAGTTGTCTCCTCTATATTCTGATTATGCCATAAGACTTTCACTAGTGGAACTTCCTTGTTGCGTAATACTTTCACTGCATAATCCAAGATTCTTACTGGTCTCTCCTCATAGGTCAGTGTAGGTTGAATTTCAATGTCCTGCTGTTCCACAATCTGAGATGGATCCCTCAAGCACTTCTTAAGCATAGAAATATGGAACACATTGTGGATTCCTTCCATAAAGTCTGGCAATTGCAGCTCATATGCTGATTTTCCAATCCTTTTCAAGATTGAGAAAGGTCCAACATATCTTGGGTTAAGCTTCCCTCTCTTCCCAAATCTCACAACTCCTTTGAATGGTGATACCTTAAGAAAAACCTCACTACCAACTTCAAACTCTAACTCTCTGCGCCTCCTGTCAGCATAGCTTTTCTGTCGACTTTGAGCTGTTAAAATCCTCTGACGGATGAGAGCAACCTTCTCAACAGTTTGCTGCACAATATCAGGACCAAGTAACTGTGCTTCACCAACTTCATCCCAATACAAGGGTGATCTGCATTTTCGTCCATACAATGCTTCATACGGTGCCATTCCTATTGTTGCCTGAAAACTGTTATTGTAAGAAAATTCTACTAAAGCTAGGTACTTACTCCAGGAACCTTGGAAATCTAAAACACAAGCACGAAGCATATCCTCTAATGTTTGAATGGTTCTTTCAGATTGTCCATCAGTTTGAGGGTGGAAAGCTGTGCTGAAACTGAGCTGAGTTCCCATAGCCTTGTGCAAACTCTTCCAAAACTTAGATGTAAATCTAGCATCTCGGTCTGAAACTATGGTGCTTGGAACTCCGTGCAATCTAACAACTTCCTGAACATACAACTCAGCAAGTTGATCCATCGAGTATGTCATCTTCATAGGCAGAAAATGGGATGATTTGGTCAAACGGTCAACTATCACCCAAATTGCATCATGTCCTTTAATTGTTCTAGGTAATCCCACAACAAAATCCATAGTTATTTGTTCCCATTTCCATTCAGGAACTGGCAAAGGTTGTAACGTTCCTGAGGGTCTCTGATGCTCGGCTTTAATCTGCTGACAACACAAACATGATCCTACATATTCTGCCACACTTCTTTTCATACTTGGCCACCAGTAATGCTGTTTAAGATCTTTATACATCTTCGTACTCCCAGGGTGAACTGAGAATCTAGAAGAATGAGCCTCAGAAAGAATCTCATTCCGAAGTTCCATAATGGCAGGAACAAACCATCTGTTTCTGAACTTAAGGATTCCATCAGAAGAACAGTTAAAGTTTAAATTGTCCGTAGAATCCATACTTGACTTGTACTTGCTGCATTCATCATCATTTGACTGAGCTTCCCTTATTTTCTCAAGAATTGTAGGCCTTAGGGTTATAGCCGAAAGTATAGCTGTTACATTGGATACTGCCTCTAGATTAAACTTTAGGAATTCAGATTCTAAGGCCAATGGTAAGTCAAGAATCAATGCTGAAACTGATGTTGTCACTCTGCTCAAAGCATCGGCTACTACATTTGCCTTTCCGGGATGGTACTTGATCTCAAAGTCATAATCTTTTACAAATTCTAACCATCTACGTTGCCTCATATTTAATTCTTTTTGAGTGAAAATATATTTCAGACTTTTATGGTCTGAGAATATTTCACAAGATTGTCCATACAGATAATGTCTCCAAATCTTAAGTGCAAAAACCACTGCAGCTAATTCCAAGTCATGTGTAGGGTAATTCTTCTCATGAGTTTTCAACTGTCTAAAAGCATAGGCTATTACCTTTCCATCTTGCATCAACACACAACCAAGACCAATCTTGGATGCATCACAATAAATACTAAATTTACCATTCTCAGCAGGAAGGGTTAGGATTGGAGCATTGATCAGTTTCTGTTTTAAAGTCTGGAAACTAATTTCACACTCTTCTGTCCAATCATATTTGATATTCTTCCTAGTTAAACGAGTGAGGGGTGTAGCAATCTTTGAAAATCCTTCAATGAACTTTCTATAGTATCCTGCTAGTCCAAGAAAACTTCTGATATCGGTGGCATTCTTCGGTTGGGGCCATTCCCTAACTGCTTGAACCTTAGCTGGATCAACAGATAATCCATTTCCAGAAATGACATGTCCTAAAAAGTGAACTTGGTCCAACCAAAATTCACACTTAGAAAACTTGGCGTATAGTTGGTGCTGTTTCAGTAATCCTAACACTAAGTTTAAGTGTTCTGCATGCTCCTCCTTGGTTTTGGAATAGATTAGAATGTCATCTATAAATACAATGACAAACTTGTCCAAATACTCATGAAACACTCTGTTCATAAGATCCATAAAGGCTGCTGGTGCGTTTGTCAAACCAAAAGACATGACCAGAAACTCATAATGTCCATACCTAGTACGAAAGGCAGTCTTCGGGATATCTTCAGTTTTAACCTTAAGCTGGTAATAACCGGATCTAAGGTCAATTTTTGAGAAAACTCTCGCACCTCTAAGCTGGTCAAATAAGTCATCAATTCTCGGCAAAGGGTATTTGTTCTTGACTGTAAGCTTATTCAATTCTCTGTAATCAATGCACATGCGCATTGATCCATCCTTCTTCTTGACAAAAAGGACAGGTGCACCCCATGGTGAAAAGCTAGGGCGTATGAACCCCTTCTCTAATAGTTCTTCCAATTGTTTCTTTAGTTCCTTGAGCTCAGTTGGAGCTAATCTATAAGGATTTTTAGACACAGGCTCGGCTCCGGGGTATACATCTACAACAAATTCAATTTCTCTATCTGGCGGTAAGCCAGGAAGGTCATCTAGGAATACCTCAGGAAAATCTTGGACGGCTAAAACATCTCGAGGACTCGATTTTCCTATATGCTGTGTGTCTAAAACACTAGCTAAGAAGCACGAATACTCCCTACACAGGAAGGTCTAGTGGCAATAGAAGTCATCACAGACATTTCCTTACTCTTCTTTGAAGCTTGAAAGGTATGTTTCAACTTACCAGGGGGTTGAAAACTAACTACTCCGGTTCTACAATCAATTGTGGCGTGGTGTTTAAACAACCAGTCCATACCTAGGATTACATCAAATCCTATTATATCCATAATTATAAGATCAGCAGGTAGACTTACATTCCCTACTAACACATTGCTATCTAGCATCACTTGGTCAGAGTGCATGTTTTCCCCAGAGGGTAAGGCAACATTAAACACATGCATGGAAGGGGTAAACTGTACATTTAATTTATTGGCAAAAGTAGATGCTATAAATGAGTGCGTTGCACCAGAGTCTAATAAAGTAAAAGCAGGCACGGAATTGATCAATATGGTACCTGACACAACAGCGGGCTGTTCTTCACTTGACTCCATCATGGAGAATATTCTTGGTTTGATCAAAGCAGGGCCACTCTTTGGATTTGGGCAGTCTCTACTAATGTGTCCAACTTTGTTACAATTGAAGCATCTGGTGACTCTAGGCTTCGAGCACTCCTTGAATGTATGTCCAACCTCCTCACAGTTGAAACATTTCCCAAATCCCATTCTGCATTCCCCCGGGGTGGTTCTTCAAGCACTTAGGACACTGAGGAAATTTCCTGACATTCTGCACCTTTCCTCCTTCTCCTTGGCTACTTTGGCCTTCACTTGGCCTCTTCATCCCTCTATGAGGATGTGGCTGAACAAACCTTTGTGGGGCTTCCTTCGGTCCAGCACACTTCCTCTCAGCTTCTTCTACTTCCAGGGCAGTGGACACAACTTCACTTAATGTCAAACCCTTAATTCCACAGAATTTAACCCCTCTATAAATTTCAGGCTTAAGTCCATGCACAAATTTGAACACCTTATCCTCATCCTGGTGAGCAAAATGTCCAGCAAACCTGGACAGAGACTCAAACTGTCTACTATACTCGGCCACAGACCCCGTCTGCTTCAAGTTCAGAAATTCCAACTTCTTTGCAGTCTGAACAGTGCTGTTAAAATACTTCTCATAGAAATGTCCTTGAATTGAGACCAAGGCATCGCCAAAACATCAGTGGCGGTCTCAATAGTTTCCCACCAAAGTTGAGCATCTCCAGCCAGATGAAATGTTGCCAATGTGACCTTGTCTCCCTCTCCAATGTTGGCACACCTGAACATGCTCTCTATCTTCCTAAGCCATCCTTCAGCAATAACTGGATCAGTTGACTGACCATCAAACGTGGGTGGTCTTAGTCTCCGGAACCTATCTCCAGAATTCTCACTGTTAGAACCAGAGTTAGCACTCCCATGTGCTTCCCGACTCAACAACACACCTAGCTGATCGGACTGCTGACGCACAATGTCTGTCTGCTGGCGCATCAGCTCAGTCAGCTGCCTAATCACACTAGAGTCTTCCTCATTCCACGGATTTGGTGTCTCTCTTGGTATTCTTGGTCTTCCTGGTCGTCTAGACATTTCACTATATTCCTAGACAGGGTTAAGTATGCTCGTAAATATCTAATAACTAAGGTCAAGGTAAACACTTACAGTTGTTGGAGTGCTTCCATGCAACGATCGGCACTGATGAGTAATCTTTTGAACAGTTTAACTGAATGTCTCTGATACCATACTGTAACGCCCCGAGTTATCTGAACCCGGTTCGCTACCCATAACATTATCATGACTAAGAAATTTTGATAATAAATTCAAAGCTTCACTCGACAGTCAAGATTAGACTTCTCAAAATATTTAAAACTTGCAGCGGAAATTCTTTTTGAACAACAATGAAGTTAAACAAAACTGTGAAAAACATTATTAAAATAGTCATTGGGAATGTTAAGAAATATTCAGCCGAAAGGAATGAGGGTTTAAGGCACGAAATACTCTTTCGGTTTCAGAAGACAACGCATCTGCCGACGACTAAGTCAACGGAAGAAGCAGGAATAGAAACCGAAGACTCCTGCCGATGACGTCAGCCGGAAGGAAGGAAAACAAAAGACATCACTCGGTAGACTTCATCTACCGATGACGTGTACAAACAACGCACACCCTCCGCCGATAATGCCAATACAACTCTTTCCGATAGAATTAAAATACACACTACATCTTCCGATCAATTAGACTACATCTGCCGACACGTGCTTCACGCGTGACTCCATAAGACATCTACCGGTAGACTTTCATCTTCCGATAGACTTACACACCGCATCTACCGACAGACTTTCATCTTCCGATAGACTTACACACCGCATCTACCGATAGACTTTCATCTTCCGATAGACTTACACACCGCATCTACGATAGACTTTCATCTTCCGATAGACACCAAACCACAACTCAATACCTGCCGATAGGCATCACCTACCGATAGAAACAGAGCGCACATTCCGAATACTCTTAACTATACCTATACGACCCCATCTAAGAAGAGAACCTGTTTGCTCTACTGAAATCGCTTTATAACAAATCAGACCAATGCATCACCTACATCCATCAAATAATAAATTTCAAATTTCAAAAAAATACCAACATCAGAAAGTAAAACTCAATTTGTCCAAAATGCTGAATCCTACTGTTATTGAAAACTCGATCCATCTAAAATAAAGCATTGATAATAAAACCTTCACTCCCCAGACATCAATTAAACTGCCCCATCAGCTGCCAGAACATTGTGTGGATGCACTCCTCCAACCCAACTAGCCTTCTGTGAAACTCAGTAAACACACCTGCTAAAACTTCTCTCACCTACATCACAAAAACTCATCTATTAGCCTAATGCTAAGCAAGTAAAGCAATAATGCATGAAAAGCTGAAGACATGTCATCCTAGCATGCAGTTTCTACTTTTCTCATCTCTGTTACATATTCATCGTTATAATCGGATTCCTCTCTAAATTGGGAGTTGAATCACTTCTTCCCAAAGTATGAACATCCCTGTCTCATTAGGAGTTGGATTAATTCTCCTAACAGTGAGATAATATATACTGATCAATGTTCAGATCCACTTCGAAAGTGGAGTTGGATCAGTTTTCCCAAAGTATGATCACTGGCTCATTAAGGGTTGGATTAGTTCCCTTAACAGAAAATGTTTCACATAAATCACTTCAGAATGTTCACTTCCTCACTATATCAAAACATGTAAACTCATTTTCGTATATTTTCAAATATATGATGCATGAAACAGGAAAATATTCAAACACAAAAATCCTAATGTTCTGTGATGTAGGCCCGAAGGCACAAGCAAACTGTTACTTACCTGGATTCCTAGCAAATGCTCGGTTAAGAGCTACTTCGGGGGTTTGTTCACCTATATTCATAAACAGAATGTTAAACCTTAATCTAAGCTATTCAGAAATCTAAGGAGTTAGTTTGGGAACACTACTCATAGAGCATTCCCGAATAACTCCAAACCCGAACCGCTATTTCTCTCAAACTTTTCCAAAATACTCACATTGTCCTAATTCGGTTATCTATTCATCAATACATGAAGAAAACTAAAGAACTTACCTAAGTTGAAGGATATCGGGAAGGGAAATCGTCTGGAGAGCTCTACTGGGTTGAGCTGAAAAATCGAGAGTGAAATGAGCATTGACGGCTATACCTCATTTACTCTTTCCTTAAATACGTTATCCACAATATAAATTGACAATTACCCTTATGCCCTCACTTAGTTACTCATTAACCTAATTGCTATTTCTCCCTATTTCATTCTATAAAATTCACACTTAGAAGATTAATTGGTTATTTTAATTCTAATAAACCGGGTGTTACAGTAACACCCGGATTTTTAGGTTTTTGGAATTGCCGTATAATGGCATTTTCGTAAATATTGTGAACTTAGCCCGTTTTGCGAACAGGAAGTCTTATTAGAACTATATGGCTAAAATGAAGTATTTGAAGGAATAAGGGAGTTTTTAGATATGTGACACCCAGTTTATGAGTTTGGTATCTCTCGTAATATAAAGGGTATTTTAGTAAACTTATCAAATGGGTCCGTTTTGTAAACAGAAAGTCTTACTAGAACCCTAATGATTTATATGGATTTTAGGAGAACTAAGGAAATTTCTGAAATCCAAATCGATAGTGTAACGCTTGGGTTTCCTCTTTTAGCCCTATAGCGTTTTAATCCATAGAAATAGTAAATTAAATTCGTTTTACGAACGGAAAGTTTTATTAGAGCCCTAGTAATAAATTAGAATTATTGGTGAAATAAAAAAATTTGAAAAAACCGAACCGATAGTCAAATAACGAGATAAACGGGAAATCAGGAGGAGGGGAAAACTTGTCTTTTGACAAGTCAAATTCATTAAACCTTAACTCTTCTCTCTTCTTTCCCCATTTTCACGAAAATCTCCAGAGGCTTCTCCCTTTCCGCTGGCGACTTCTCCTCCTCCACGCGTTTTTCTTCACATTCTACCGATTCCTCCTCCGATCTTCAACGTTTTCTTCATTTTCTTCTCCAGCAGTATTATAGGTAAGATTCCATGCTTTAGGACTGTTAGTTTTCAGGTTTTAGAGGTTTAAATAGTTAGGGTTTCCTTTAGGTTTTGCGAAATAGTCGGGTTATGTTAGAAAATGTTAGGTATCGCCCTATTATTGATTATTAAGAGTAGTTGAGCGAAATAATGGAAGTATTTGGTGTTTTGGTTGAAAATCGGGTAGTTGGAGCTTTGGAGAAACTCCATTAATGGAGGTTTAGATTTGCGAGCGTAAATGCTCGACGAAATGCCCGAGTGAAGTTTATTAGAATTTTAGGAGATTTCCTTTAAGTTTAGGGGGTTTCTTCGGTTTTCGAAATTTCATTGTTTAGACCTATTTTACAAAGAACTTGTGGATTGTGGCTTAAGTGCAACGAATTTCACGGGCGGAGCCTCTCGGTCGCTAAGGACGACAGGTACGTTTTCATGACTTACTGTGGCCTATTGCCGACCCATATATTCAGTTTTGTGGTCGAGGATGTGTGGGAGGTGAAATGTATGGTTTTATTGTTTGTTGGGATAGCTTAGTTTAGTTGTTTTTATAGGTATGTTTGTGCTGTTTTGATGGTATTCCTACTGTGTATATTTATGTTATGCACAAATGCCTCATGCTCATTGTTTTACAAAATTCATGGAAAATAATTTAGGCATAGTTAGCATGAGAAAGAAAAAGTAAGAACTTATGAAAGAAAAGTAACACAGTAAACAACGCAGGTGGTTATCGGGCGAGTTTCGACCTGCGTTTTTGTAGGGTGGCGGGGCTTCCTCCTTTCAAATGGTGTGAGCCATCTCCTGCTCAGTAAGGGTGGGGGAGGTCCCCGGACCGAAAAGGGGCACATAGCACGGTCAAGAAGGGTTCACGCCGCACGAGAGCAAAACAGGAAAACGCAGGTTCGGATAGGGGTCAAGATAGATCCAGGAAACAGAACATAGCAACACACAAAAATCCGAATGTTCTGTGATGTGGCCCCGAAGGACAAGCAACTTTACTTACCTGGATTCCTAGCAAAATGCTCGGTTAAGAGCTACTTCGGGGGTTGTTCACATATATTCATAAACAGAATGTTAAACCTTAATCTAAGCTATTCAGAAATCTAAGGAGTTAGTTTGGGAACATACTCATAGAGCATCCCGAATAAACTCCAAACTCCGAACGCTATTCTCTCACACTTTTCCAAATACTACATTGTCCTAATTCGGTTATTATTCATCAATACATGAAGAAACTAAAGAACTTACCCTAAGTGAAGGATATCGGGAAGGGAAATGTCTGGAGAGCTCTACTGGGTTGAGTGAAAAATCGACGAGTGAAATGAGCATTGACGGCTATACTCATTACTCTTTCCTTAAATACGTTATCCACAATATAAATTGACAATTACCCTTATGCCCTCACTTAGTTACTCATTAACCTAATTGCTATTTCTCCCTATTTCATTCTATAAAATTCACACTTAGAAGATTAATTGGTTATTTTAATTCTAATAAACCGGGTGTTACAGTAACACCCGGATTTTTAGGTTTTTGGAATTGCCGTATAATGGCATTTTCGTAAATATTGTGAACTTAGCCCGTTTTGCGAACAGGAAGTCTTATTAGAACTATATGGCTAAAATGAAGTATTTGAAGGAATAAGGGAGTTTTTAGATATGTGACACCCAGTTTATGAGTTTGGTATCTCTCGTAATATAAAGGGTATTTTAGTAAACTTATCAAATGGGTCCGTTTGTAACAGAAGTCTTACTAGAACCCTAATGATTTATATGGATTTTAGGAGAACTAAGGAAATTTCTGAAATCCAAATCGATAGTGTAACGCTTGGGTTTCCTCTTTTAGCCCTATAGCGTTTTAATCCATAGAAATAGTAAATTAAATTCGTTTTACGAACGGAAAGTTTTATTAGAGCCCTAGTAATAAATTAGAATTATTGGTGAAATAAAAAAATTTGAAAAAACCGAACCGATAGTCAAATAACGAGATAAACGGGAAATCAGGAGGAGGGGAAAACTTGTCTTTTGACAAGTCAAATTCATTAAACCTTAACTCTTCTCTCTTCTTTCCCCATTTTCACGAAAATCTCCAGAGGCTTCTCCCTTTCGCTGGCGACTTCTCCTCCTCCACGGCGTTTCTTCACATTTCTACCGATTCCTCCTCCGATCTTCAACGTTTCTTCAAGTTTTCTTCTCCAAGCAGTATTATAGGTAAGATTCCATGCTTTAGGACTGTTAGTTTCAGGTTTTTAGAGGTTTAAATAGTTAGGGTTTCTTTTAAGGTTTTGCGAAATAGTCGGGTTATGTTAGAAAATGTTAGGTATCGCCCTATTTATGATTATTAAGAGTAGTTGAGCGAAATAATGGAAGTATTTGGTGTTTTGGTTGAAAATCGGGTAGTTGGAGCTTTGGAGAACTCCATTAATGGAGGTTTATGATTTGCGAGCGTAAAATGCTCGACGAAATGCCCGAGTGAAGTTTATTAGAATTTTAGGAGATTTCCTTTAGTTAGGGGTTTCTTCGGTTTTCGAAATTTCATTGTTTAGACCTATTTTTAACAAAGAACATTGTGGATTGGCTTAGGTGAACGAAGTTCACGGGCGGAGCTCGGTGCGCTAAGGACGACAGGTAAGTTTTCATGACTTACTGTGGCCTATTGGCCTACACCATATGTCAGTTTTGTTGGTCGAGGATTGTTGAGGTGAAATGTATGTTTTATGTTTTTGTTGGGTAGCTTAAGTTTAGTTGTTTTTATAAGGTATGTTTGTGCTGTTTTGATGGTATTCCTACTGTTTATATTTATGTTATGCATTAAATTGCTCATGCATCATTGTTTTACAAAATGTCATGGAAAATAGATTTATGCATAGTTATCATGAGAAAGAAAAAGTAAGGACTGAATGAAAGAAAAGTATCACAGTAAACAACGCATGGTGGTTATCGGGGAGAGTTTCAGACCTGGCGTTTTGTGGTGAGCGGGTCTTCCTCCTTTCAAATGGTGTGAGCCATCTACCCGCTTGATGTGCTCTATCCATTTGACGGTTAAGTCCCGATAACCAAAGACTGACATGGACCGATAAATGAAATGAAATGACATGGACGGCCTTCATAAAAGTTGCACATACATGTTCATGCATTGGCATTTATGGAACTTACTGAGCCTTTAGCTCATAGAATGTCTTTATGGTGTAGGTGATCTCGATCAAGATGAGGAAGATGTTCCTCCACCCGAGAAAAGAATGGATTGAAGGAACATGCCTGTGGGAGTGCGTTGTGCAGTCGGTGCCTTTTTGACCCGTGGGAGCCAAGGATAAGTATTTTAGGTATTTTGGGATGTGTTCGGGCTGAGGGGTGTTTAGTTAGGAAAAATGTATAGACGTTCATTTTAGGATGCTTAGTACTATTTAATTCACGTACATTGCATGTATGATAATGTTTAAAAAGACTTTCTGGATTGTCATTGGAGATGAATTTCCATTTGATGATTTTTATAAGTTTTGTCGTACATGTATAGTCATTGATGAATTGTGTTTGTTTTATAAGTATAGGATGTCAACCGAAATGAAGGAGTGAATTTCCAGAGAGGAAGTTAAGCTCTCTGGAAATCTGATAAGTTTTTGGTAAATGAACGTTGACCGATTAGAAGGAATAAAGTCTAGGGAGTGTTAAGTTCTCTGGAAAATGGGGTTGAGAAGTCGACCCCTGAAAGTAAATAATTTGGTCGAGTTGTCGTCCAGAGTGGTGACCTCGTCCAAAGTATGGATGTCGTCCATAGTGGTGACATCGTCCAAAATATGGATGTCGTCCAGAGTGGTGACATCGTCCAAAGTATGGATATCGTCCAAAGTATGGATGTCGTCCAGAGTGGTGACATCGTCCAAAGTATGGATGTCGTCTAGAGTGGTGACATCGTCCAAAGTATGGATGTCGTCCAGAGTGGTGACATCGTCCAAAGTATGGATGTCGTCCAAAGTATGGATGTCGTCCAGAGTGGTGACATCGTCCAAAGTTTGGATGTCGTCCAAAGTGGTAACATCGTCCGGAGTATGGACGTCGTCCGATTATGTGGACAATAACGTAGTCCAATTATGTGGACGAATGAGTTGCAACCCGAGTGAAATTAATTCCACGTCTGTTTTATGAACATCGACCGATCTCCTTACAGAGGCCACATCGACCCCCACTGTCTAAATTGAAGAAACAAGAGAAGTTAAGTGTTCTTTATCTCGACCACTGTTCAAATTGATGAAACCAAAGAGGAATAAGGTGTCGTCCCCCTGTTATGCTAAAGTTTAACAATTGCCAATAAGTTTAATTTAATATGAATTTCCACAGGCAAATAGTCTTTCGCTGATTGGGGTTGATTACCCCTATGCATGTATGATTAAATAAGTTAAGTTAGACCTTAAATGACGATAGATATAGATTGCATGCCGAGCCCATTCTCTAATGAATGAAAGTGAGTGAACGAAAAGGAAAGGAAATGAATAATGAATGATGAATGCAAAAAAAATGAAAATGAAAGAAATTGTATGAGAATGGGCGAGGGTAATATGCAAGTCCAAGTACAAGGATGAAATAAAAAGTTTTAAAATTTTATGAAATTTTTTTGGTATAGTTAAAAAGGATAAATTACGGGTCATTACAGTTATGGTATCAGAGCCCCTAAGTTTTAAAATCGGTTCTGTAGACTGCTCGACTGCGCAAGCCACTACACGGACATACTCCTTCAACTGTAAGTACGTTATATGTTTTTCTTTGTTTTGCTTTCTTAGAGTTATTGTCTTTAACTTTTATAGGTTGACAAAAATGGTCCGTAAAGATAATGATGGAGATGAAAGAGATGACACCATAGATCAGTTAAGAGACTTCATTGCCCAACAAGTTCAACATCTAGACCGACAAGCACAACATATAGATAGGCAATCTCGCTAGCTTGAAGCATTGATAAACCGAGAGGGCCATAGAACCCAAGTGGTGATTGCTCCAAATAACCACGGTGTGGAGAGGTTCCTCATAGAGTTTCGACCGCACTCTGTAACACCCGGTTCTATTAAACCAATTTTTATTCCGTTATTTAATAGTAAGCATGTTGTGGAGAAAATTGAAGGAAATATTAATTAGGTTAATGAGTGACTAAGTAAGGGCATAGTGGTAAATTGAGAGCTATAATGGATAACCTATTTAAGGAAAGAGGCTTTGTGATTAATACACTAAAGTCGCCACTATCCAGCTTACCATTTCTCTTTCAGCCTTCAGCTCTGCAGCAGAACCCTCTAGGTGATTCCCTCGCCCGATTTTCCTTCAACCTAGGTAAGTTTTCCTCATTTTCTTATGTCTTAGTAGTTAGATGACCGAGGAAGTGCAATGTGAGGATTTCTAGGATGCTGCGAGTGAGAGTAGGTTCGGGTTATTGGTGATAAATGGGAATGCACGAGTAGCAGGGTTTCAAACTAGTTTCCTTAAATTTCTGGTTGATTTCTGGTGGAGCTTAGTGAGAGTTTGATTGATGCTCTGTTGTGACTCTAAGTGTGTGAGCTTCTAAGGCAACTTACAGCCGAGCGATTTCCCGGAGACCAGGTAAGTAGAATATGCTTGTGCCTTCGGGCCTACATCACAAAACAGTAGGATTGTGCATGCTTGAATGTGTTTGTATGTGATGCATCATATTTTAAAAATTATGCGAAAATGAATTTACATGAAATGGCATGGTAAGGAATGAACAGACTGTAACAGTTGTTAAGGGAACTAATCCGCCGCTTAACCAAGAGAGATGATGTATGACTTTGGAGAAAGTGATCCAAACCCCAATTTCATAGGGGGATCTGAACAGTTGTTCAGGGATTTAATCCGCCCCTTAATCAAGAGAGAGGATGTATGACTTTGGGAGAAGTGATCCAACTCCCAATTTCACGGGGGGATCAGATCAGAAACAAATGTATATGCAACTAAGATGAGAAAGTAGAAACTGCATGTTTAGGAATTTATGTTTCAGCATTCCATTTCATTATTGCTTTACTTACTTAGCATTAGGCTAATAGATGAGTTTTGTGATGTAGGTGAAGAGGCAACAGAAGGTGTGTTCTTTGAACATGTTGAGGATTAGGCTGTTGGGGGAGCACTTCAATGCCACGGATTGGTGATTCTGATGAGGCGGTTTAGCTGGTGTCAGTAGATGAGAAGGTTTAGTGAACCTTGATACAATTTATATATATTGGGAGTTTTAGTGACGATAGTAGTTTTGGATGTTTTGGATACAATATGAGTCTTTTTCTAATAATGATACTCTGTTGGTTCTTTTAAAGTGGCCTTTACCAAATTTTGGAGTAATACACGGATTTAAGTAGTTTTGGATGATTTTTGTAAAATGCTCAGGTTCCTTGGTAGTCGGAGTTTCACTGTGTTTAGAGTGAAATTTGCTGTTTTGCTGAGTTGTTGTTTCTGTTGTCTGTCGGAAGACGTTGTCTATCAGTAGATGTAGTTGGATAAATCGTTAGGCTGACGTCATCAGATGATGTCTTCAGTAAAGCCATCGGATGATGTCTTCAGTAAAAGCCATCAGATGATGTCTTCTGTAAAAGCCATCGGATGATGTCTTCAGTAAAAGCTATCGGTGGATGTGTATAATAAGTTTGGTCGTTTAGTGATCGGTGGATGTCGTGTATTAGACCTATCGAAAGATGTAGTAGAAGTGTTGTCGTTCAGTGACCGGATGATGTGCTCTGTTTTGTTTGTGATTAGAAGACTTCCTTTTGTCGTTTAGGGACCGGACAACGTGATCAGTTTTCTCTTTCTCTTTCAACCAATTGCCTTGAATATTTTAATTTTTTTAATAAAGCTTGTTTTTTTTTATATGATGATTTTTTCGCTGCAAGTTTTAACGTTGTAAGAGTCAAAATCTTGACCATTAAATGAAATTGTAAATTTTCTCAAAAGTCATAGTTTGGTTCAGTAGTATGTGTAACAAACCGGGTTTATATAATTCGGGGCGTTACACACTCAGTGAAGGAAAAACGACAAAGAGGTGTTAAAAGACCGTACGAGGGAAAGAATGGCCATGGTAAAGGAAAACAGGCACTATTGTAGCACTTCCCAAAAACCTCAGTGTTCTAATTACCCGAAGAAGCACTATTGTAGCACCCGGTTTCAATTAAACCGAATTTAACTTATCAATTAATGATGTGCAATTTCATGGAAGAATTGAGAGAGTTATTGATTACGTTAATGAGTGACTAAGCAAGGGCGTTTATGTAAATTGGAAATTTAAAAGTGGATAACGTATTTAAGGAATGAGGGATTGGGTTTAATGCACTGTAGCCGCCACCATTTCACACTTTTCTCTTCTGGTTTTCAGCTCAAGCAGCCGAGCTCTCTAGGCGATTTTCCTCGCCTGATTCTCCTTCGACTTAGGTGAGTTTTCCTCATTTCTCTTATGATATAGTGGTTAAATACCTAATGGAGTACAATGTAGAGATTTTGAGGATGCTGAGATTGAGCGTAGGTTCGGGTTTTTGTGATAAAAAGGGGGGGGGGGGGGGGAACGCTCGGGTAGTAGGGTTTCTAACTGGATTTCCTCGAACCACTGTTTGATTCTTGATGGGGTTTAGTGAAGTTTTGATTTATATTCTGTTATGAACTTAGGTAAGCAGATTTCCAGAGTGGTTAGCAACCAAACAATTTCCCGGAATCCAGGTAAGTAAAATATGCATGTGCCTTCGGGCCTACATCACAAAACAGTAGGGTTATGTATCTTGTGAATGATTTTGTATGTCATGCATCATGTTTTTGAAAGATTACGAAAATGAATTTCCATGTAAGAATGGTAAGGTATGAACTGAATGCGACAGACAAACTATTAAGGAGTGTATAAGTACGAGTGTCGATCCCACGAGGAATAATTATGTTAAATATTGAGTATCTAAATTTTAGTTTAATTTGATAAGAAATAATAATTTTTGTGATTTAGATTGTAAAACTAAAATAATAATTCAAATAAAATTAAGCAGCAATTTAAATAAAAGATTTAAAAATAAAGAAGTAAGATTATATGATGAGAAAATCTAGGGTTCCGATTTCACTTAGCTAATCCTATTTATTAGACCTAATTCAAGTAATTAAATTCTATTCCTTCGTGTTGATGGCAATTTCACGAAAATATTTATCAATCTCTCTCGAGCAAAGACAAACTTATTCAACTAACGAATTATCACCTCTCGGTCTCTAATCCTGAGAATTAATTGAATACATTAGGAACAAGAAATTATATTACCACTCAAACGTCCTAACTATCTCTAGCCTAGGATCCTTTTTAAGGCAAATATTCAGTGCACGGTTAAATTCTCCGCTCTCGCATCCCGAATCAACCCTAAAGTTCTTAGTTTTGGTGATCAAGCAAACCTAAGCATTACGTCCAGAATAGATTACTCAACACAGAACAGGAACAGGAAATTAAATACTTGAATTAAGAAAAATAAATAATCATAACTAGGCTACATCGAAACCCTAGAACAAACGTTTAGTTCATGCTAGAAGATAAATAAACAACGGAAATATTATAGAGTTGCATAATAAAACAGTAGAAAGAAAAAGAAAAGAAAAGAAAACTATGCTGAAAATAATCGGATCGCTCCTTAGCCGAGAATCGCCTCTCTCTGTTGCCGGCTCCAGGATCTCCAGGATCTCGCCTAATTTTTTAGGTCTGCTCTTGTTATTTATTGACGTCTTTCAATCAAGCAACGGCTAGGATTTAATATCGCTTCGGATCGATGGCTCAAATTAAAACACGTTGTCTTTCCATATAAGATTTGGTGAGCGATCAGTCGCTGTCTTTGTAAGGCGCACGGTCGCTGCAATCTTTTGCTCCATCTTCTATAAATGTGTGGCAGCGATCGGTCTCTGTAGTTTATAGGAATTGATCGCTGCCTCTTTTCTGTGCAAAATAACATAGCGATCGGTCTCTAACAGTTGTAGAGATCGATCGCGGCATCCCTTTTTGCAAGCCTGCTTCTTCTTCGGTCTTGTTATGCATGGCGATCGATCTCTGCCAATTTACAGAGATTGATCGCTGGCTATTCTTTTCTTTGCTGGAATAAGTGTTTGTTAATTGCTTCTTTTTCTTCTTTTCCATGTGTGGCGATCGATCTCTGGGTATGCATGGAGATCGATCGCAGAATTTCCTTATTTTCATGGAAATCGATCGCTGAAGGCCTTCCTTGCATGATGATTGATGGCTGAAATGTAAGCCAATTGATCACTTCATCTTTTGTTTCCAAAATCAATGGTCTTCAGTGATCAATTACAAAATATGGTGGCTTTCAATCGCTGCTTCTCCTCAGCCTTCTGTTGGTTTTCATTTTCTTTTGCTCTCTTGTTCCTGTTCTAATTATAATTGCTGCAAACTTTGCACAAAATTGATCAAATTCCTTCAATCACTTGAGAGAAACTTATCAAATCAAATATGCAGAGTATAAATAAGTGTGTAAAATACACACTTATCAAGGAACGAAAGAGAGTAGATCATTTAGTGACTTTGAAGAAATTCTTGTGCGATATTAGAGATAGATACCAGAGAATTGTTAGATTAAATGAAGGGTTAAGATTAGAAGTTTAGCCCAATGTTTTGTGCCCAACGATTTAAGGAATTGTGGATTATCAGATAGGGAGGACAGGGAATTTCATATAAGCCGCCTAAGTAAATTTAGAAGTGGGGCTGAGTTAGAAAAGTTCTAAAGGTTCGACTCGTATTCAACAAGTCGAGACCAATGAATACGCAAATGACTTAAAGTTACAATTAATAGTTTAGAGCGTATCAATGGTGAAACTTAGGGAATCGACTACACTCGGAGTTTATAAAGATGGAGTAAGACAAACAGAGTGTAAGGTAGATTATGTGAGAATTCAGTTAATGATATAACGAGGGAGCTCATCATTGTAGCTTAGAACGAAATGTGATGTTTATAGGGTCTTATTTATAAAGGAGCCAAGACCTTGAGAGAGTAGCGACTTTAACTCCCAGTTGGACTCGTTAAGATCATGAGGTATTTTCGATGAGATAGCTTGCGAAATATAGGGAGCAAAATTTTAGTTGGGAAGCCCACATAGGAACAGTTATTAAGACCGTTAGAGTGCTTAAGGAGGTATACAACTTGAATACTATTGATAAAACAGTTTCTGAGGGATTAATACTAAAGAAAACATAGAAATTTGAGTTTGCGTGCATTTCGACCACGGACAGAGTCGATGAATTTATGAAGAAGTTTGGGTTACAGCCCAGAAGTTGGAAGAAATTTTAGACGATATTTGATCTAGCTGATATCAAGAAGCTTAAATATAGATATGATCTAAAGGAATAGCTAAGGGAAGACTTCGATGGAAGAAAACTTTGCAGTTTGCTTCATTGGGAAATCGAAGGCTTGAATTAGGCTTTGATCGAGGAAGCCCGAATATAAGGCCTAGTCAGAAGGGTAAGGAAGTTTAACTATGGATGATTAAGTGGAAGCTAACATGTGTGTAAATTATTTATATGCATATAAACCTAGTTGGGTTATTCGAATAAGAGACTTAGGAGTTGTTAGCACATGAGGCATAACCAAGGACGTGTTTAGTCAAATCAAACACAGTGGATGTGATCAGGAGGCTAATGTTGCGTCAATTAGTTTTAGGAATTTTGGTTTAGAACCATAGAGATTGACCTTAAGTATGGATAGGATCGAAGTTCTTAAGGGGAAATCCGATTAGTTTTGAGACGGAGGAAAGGTACTCGAAAAAAAAAAAAAAAACAGAGCGATTGTAGATTGAAGTATAAGGCTGCAAGACACGAGACATTAACGTCAAGGATTATAAGCTAAGTCAAATTTTGAGGACAAAATTTTAATTAAGGTGGGTGGAATGTAACACTCAAATTTTTAGGTTTTTGGAATCGTCTTATCATGGCATTTTCGTAAATATTGTGAACTTAGCCCATTTTGCGAACGGGAAGTCTTATTAGAACTATATGGGAGAATTGAAGTATTTGAAGGAATAAGGGAGTTTTTGGAGATGTGATGCCCGGTTTATGAGTTTGGTATCTCTCGTAATATAAAGGGTATTTTAGTAAACTTATCAAATGAGTCCGTTTTGTAAACGGAAAGTCTTACTAGAACCCTAATGATTTATATGGATTTTCGGAGAACTATGAAAATTTATGAAATCCAAATCGATAGTGTAACGCTTGGGTTTCCGCTTTTAGCCCTATAGCGTTTTAATCCATAGAAATAGTAAATTAAATCCTTTTACGAACGGAAGTTTTATTAGAGCCCTAGTAATAAATTGAAATTATTGGTGAAATAAGGAAATTTGAAGAAACCGAACCGATAGTCAAATAACGAGATAAACGGGAAATCAGGAGGAGGGGCAAACTTGTCTTTTGACAAGTCAAATTCATTAAACCTTAACTCTTCTCTCTTCTTTCCTCATTTTCACGAAAATCTCCAGAGGCTTCTCCTTATCTCTGGCAACTTCTTCTCCTCCACAGCGTTTCTTCACATTTCTACCGATTCCTCCTCCGATCTTCAACGTTTCTTCAAGTTTTCTTCTCCAAGCGGTATCCTAGGTAAGATTCCATGCTTTTGAATCATTAGTTTTGGGTTTTTAGAGGTTTAAATGGTTAGGGTTTCCTTTAGGGTTTTGCAAAATAGTCAGGTTATGTTAGAAAATATTAGGTATCGCCCTATTTATGATTATTAAGCATAGTTGGGCGAAATAATGGAAGTATTTGGTGTTTTGGTTGAAAATCGGGTAGTTGGAACTTTGGAGAACTCCATTAATAGAGGTTTATGATTTGCGAGAGCAAAATGCTCGACGAAATGCCCGAGTGAAGTTTATTAGAATTTTGGGAGATTTCTTTTAGTTAGGGGTTTCTTCGGTTTTCGAAATTTTATTGTTTAGGCCTGTTTTTAAAAAAAGAACATTGTGGATTGGCTTAGGTGAACGAAGCTCACGGGCAGAGCTCGGTGCGCTAAGGACGACAGGTAAGTTTTCATGACTTACATATGTCAGTTTTGTTGGTCGAGGATTGTTGAGGTGAAATATATGTTTTATGTTTTTGTTGGGTAGCTTAAGTTTAATTATTTTTATAAGGTATGTTTGTGCTGTTTTGATGGTATTCCTACTGTTTATGTTTATGTTATGCGTTAAATTGCTCATGCATCATTGTTTTACAAAATGTCATGGAAAATAGATTTATGCATAGTTTTCATGAGAAAGAAAAAGTAATGTGACGACTCCCGACCCGATCGGGGTCGAGGAGCCTCACTCCGGACATTTAAAACGTGGCATTTTTTTTTTTTTGAACTTTTACTACATTTAAAACTTTGACATAGAGTATAAACCTTCTCTGAAAATTTAAGACTGGAAGGCAATTTAAAAATCAAGCTACGGGGATAAGTAACAGAAAGAAAACAGGAAGACAGATGTAAAACAGGAAGACTGAAGTTAGAAGACATAAAATTCTGAAGACTCAAAATTGGAATGATCAATTGAAATAGTCAACAGAATAACCAACAGAAACAGAAAGCAAAATAAACTTTGGATGTAAGAACTTTTGCCCTTTTTACGACTCTTAAACCTAAAGACGTGAAGACAGGAAAAACATGAAACGGAGATGGACGACTGGAGTGAATAAGCAGAATAAAAGAGGAAATAAAAATGGGAAATGTAAACTGGAAGACATACTGTGGAAGGCTACAGTAGCCGTGGACAATCGGGAGCTGTGGACAATCGCACAGAAGATAGAATCTGTGGACATTTGAAAAAAAAGACAGAAACAGTGGACACAGGAGTCCGTGGACGTTTACACTAAAAGACAAAAGTAGTGGACACAGGAGTCCGTGAAAGTTTGCACTAAAAGACAAAAATAGTGGACACAGGAGTCCGTGGACGTTTGCACTAAAAGACAAAAACAATGGACACAGGAGTCCGTGGACGTTTGCACTAAAAGACAAAATTGGTGGACACAGGAGTCCGTGGACGTTTAAAATCAAAGACAGACTTTGGACTTTTAAAATAACAGGTAGACTCTCGGTGACGTTATCGTGGACGATAATGTTGGACGATAACACTTAGCCGAATAAAAGAACAGAAACCGAAGGCAAAATAGACCATTATTTGAAGGCAGAATGGACGTGGACGACTGTTTTACAGAAGAGAATGAAAACTGTTTTACTGAAGAGAATGAAAATTGTTTTACTGAAGGCGTGGACGACTAACACTTAGCCAAATACTTGAAAACTCGAAAGACAGAAACTAAGGGCAGAATAGACAACATTTAACAGAAGAACTTATAAACAGAAGGCACAAGAACAGAAGACCTAAAAATTTCAAACCCTCAAAACCCGATTCAAAACACAGTTTTAAAACATGCATGAAAACATGACAGAAGTTAAAAAACATGACGGAAGTTCAAGAAAATAAACTGCATGGATAGCTCTAAAACTCGAGACAATTCATGTACAACCTAAAAGAGGAAAACTCCAAGCAGTTCCAGAATATTTCAAAATGTATATACAACTGTCAAATACAGAGGTTTAAGAACTTAAACATCAAAACCTATACATTATCAAAATTTTTCAACAGAATCCCAACAGAGTTTTAAAACATCAACACGAATTCTATACATCGGTTTTAAGATTTCAAAAGCTATATAGGACTTGACGTAACATTCAAAAATACATTCTCATAGGAATAACATTTGTCTGACTGCAGCAACCAATCTTTATGAGCTCGATCCGCCAACTACATCAACTCATCAGCTTGAGGCACAAAGTCCTCATCTGGAGGATCCATACCTACAACAAAGAGTTCAACTATGAGCCTATAGCTCAGTAAGAACATGAAATGCAATGATGCATATGTTGTGCATGAACATTTTCAAATACATAAACATTACGTTACATCACATTACGTTTCATTGGACAGAAAGGTGTAAGTGGGAGGAAGAGCTGGCGCAACAGGAGCACACGACAAGTACTTAACAGGGATAATAGGGATAATAGGATGTCAGTCCTCGTCCACACTAAACCATTCATTCCAGAAAACGTGTATGCATGAACAGGTATGATGCTTAAACTCAACATATACAGGTGACAGAATAAAATATAACTGGAAAACAGAACGCAAAGAACACATTTAACTTAAAGCATAACTTACGACCTAACTACCCGAACCAAAACCTAGTACCTCCATGCTGTAGGGCCTTAAGGGCCAACTTATACGCATGAACTTACCTGGCGTTCGTAGAGTTTGCAATGCCTTGCACGTACGTCCACGGTGATTCACGAACCTAAATTACGTGCAATTGAACCGTTACTTATATTACGTACGTGCTATTTAACGAACTAAGCAAAAACGTAATTGAATTGCTTAAAACTAATTTAACTACTATTTTAGACATTTTATCAAACACATTATGGGCAAAATTTCAATCTCAAATTCCTCACAAATCCGACTTTTGTTTTCGACGATTTAACAGGCATCGAAAAGCTTATCACGCCAAGATTAATACGAAATCATTAATTCATGGAAACGAAAATAGAAACCGGCCAAAACAGCAATATTCATGGGTGCTCTAGAAAATGCCAATTTCTGATTGAGTTTTCCAGTTTTTCATCGAACAAGTCTAGTTTCTCCTTAATTTATCTATTCAAACTCTTAAAAAAAATCCTAATATGATTTCGTATAAATTGATAG